>JARUPV020000032.1:0-32273 GCA_030347415.2 Decapterus maruadsi | reverse complement strand
AAAAGCGCATTTTCGCAAATGCTGTCGGGAAGGGTGCAAAGAGTGTGCTTTTACTGGGATTAAGTTACAATTGGACCAAATATATTTTTCCAAGTCGAATCAGCATGTTTCCAAGCTTTTCTGTGTGTTCAAAGCCATGTTTTTAAAAATATGCGTTTCTCGGCGAGAAAAGCGCATTTTCGCAAATGCTGTCGGGGAGGGTTCAAAGAGTGGGCTTTTGCTGGGATAAAGGTAAAATTTGAATAAATATATTTTTCTAAGTCGAATTAGCATGTTTCCAAGCATTTCTGTGTGTTCCAAGCCATGTTTTTAAAAATATGCGTTTCTCGGCGAAAAAAGCGCATTTTCTCAAATGCTGTCGGGAAGGGTGCAAAGAGTGGGCTTTTGCTGTTACAATTGGACCAAATATATTTTTCCAAGTCGAATCAGCATGTTTCCAAGCATTTCTGTGTGTTCCAAGCCATGTTTTTAAAAATATGCGTTTCTCGGCGAGAAAAGCGCATTTTCGCAAATGCTGTCGGGAAGGGTGCAAAGAGTCTGCTTTTGCTGGGATTAAGTACAAATTGGACCAAATGTATTTTTCCAAGTCGAATCAGCATGTTTCCAAGCTTTTCTGTGTGTTCAAAGCCATGTTTTTAAAAATATGCGTTTCACGGCGAGAAAAGCGCATTTTCGCAAATGCTGTCGGGGAGGGTTCAAAGTGTGGGCTTTTGCTGGGATTAAGTTACAATTGGACCAAATATATTTTTCTAAGTCGAATCAGCATGTTTCCAAGCTTTTCTGTGTGTTCAAAGCCATGTTTTTAAAAATATGCGTTTCTCGGCGAGAAAAGCGCATTTTCGCAAATGCTGTCGGGGAGGGTTCAAAGAGTGGGCTTTTGCTGGGATAAAGGTAAAATTTGAATAAATATATTTTTCTAAGTCGAATTAGCAAGTTTCCAAGCATTTCTGTGTGTTCCAAGCCATGTTTTTAAAAATATGCGTTTCTCGGCGAGAAAAGCGCATTTTCGCAAATGCTGTCGGGGAGGGTTCAAAGAGTGGGCTTTTGCTGGGATAAAGGTAAAATTTGAATAAATATATTTTTCTAAGTCGAATTAGCATGTTTCCAAGCATTTCTGTGTGTTCCAAGCCATGTTTTTAAAAATATGCGTTTCTCGGCGAGAAAAGCGCATTTTCGCAAATGCTGTCGGGGAGGGTTCAAAGAGTGGGCTTTTGCTGGGATTAAGTTACAATTGGACCAAATATATTTTTCTAAATCGAATCAGCATGTTTCCAAGCTTTTCTGTGTGTTCCAAGCCATGTTTGCAAAAATATGCGTTTCTCGGCGAGAAAAGCGCATTTTCGCAAATGCTGTCGGGAAGGGTGCAAAGAGTGTGCTTTTACTGGGATTAAGTTACAATTGGACCAAATATATTTTTCCAAGTCGAATCAGCATGTTTCCAAGCTTTTCTGTGTGTTCAAAGCCATGTTTTTAAAAATATGCGTTTCTCGGCGAGAAAAGCGCATTTTCGCAAATGCTGTCGGGGAGGGTTCAAAGAGTGGGCTTTTGCTGGGATAAAGGTAAAATTTGAATAAATATATTTTTCTAAGTCGAATTAGCATGTTTCCAAGCATTTCTGTGTGTTCCAAGCCATGTTTTTAAAAATATGCGTTTCTCGGCGAGAAAAGCGCATTTTCTCAAATGCTGTCGGGAAGGGTGCAAAGAGTGGGCTTTTGCTGGGATTAAGTTACAATTGGACCAAATATATTTTTCCAAGTCGAATCAGCATGTTTCCAAGCATTTCTGTGTGTTCCAAGCCATGTTTTTAAAAATATGCGTTTCTCGGCGAGAAAAGCGCATTTTCGCAAATGCTGTCGGGAAGGGTGCAAAGAGTCTGCTTTTGCTGGGATTAAGTACAAATTGGACCAAATGTATTTTTCCAAGTCGAATCAGCATGTTTCCAAGCTTTTCTGTGTGTTCAAAGCCATGTTTTTAAAAATATGCGTTTCACGGCGAGAAAAGCGCATTTTCGCAAATGCTGTCGGGGAGGGTTCAAAGTGTGGGCTTTTGCTGGGATTAAGTTACAATTGGACCAAATATATTTTTCTAAGTCGAATCAGCATGTTTCCAAGCTTTTCTGTGTGTTCAAAGCCATGTTTTTAAAAATATGCGTTTCTCGGCGAGAAAAGCGCATTTTCGCAAATGCTGTCGGGGAGGGTTCAAAGAGTGGGCTTTTGCTGGGATAAAGGTAAAATTTGAATAAATATATTTTTCTAAGTCGAATTAGCAAGTTTCCAAGCATTTCTGTGTGTTCCAAGCCATGTTTTTAAAAATATGCGTTTCTCGGCGAAAAAAGCGCATTTTCGCAAATGCTGTCGGGGAGGGTTCAAAGAGTGGGCTTTTGCTGGGATAAAGGTAAAATTTGAATAAATATATTTTTCTATGTCGAATTAGCATGTGTCCAAGCATTTCTGTGTGTTCCAAGCCATGTTTTTAAAAATATGCGTTTCTCGGCGAGAAAAGCGCATTTTCGCAAATGCTGTCGGGGAGGGTTCAAAGAGTGGCTTTTGCTGGAATAAAGGTAAAATTTGGATAAATATATTTTTCCAAGTCGAATTAGCATGTTTCCAAGCTTTTCTGTGTGTTCCAAGCCATGTTTTTAAAAATATGCGTTTCTCGGCGAAAAAAGCGCATTTTCGCAAATGCTGTCGGGGAGGGTTCAAAGAGTGGGCTTTTGCTGGGATAAAGGTAAAATTTGAATAAATATATTTTTCTAAGTCGAATTAGCAAGTTTCCAAGCATTTCTGTGTGTTCCAAGCCATGTTTTTAAAAATATGCGTTTCTCGGCGAGAAAAGCGCATTTTCGCAAATGCTGTCGGGGAGGGTTCAAAGAGTGGGCTTTTGCTGGGATAAAGGTAAAATTTGAATAAACATATTTTTCTAAGTCGAATTAGCATGTTTCCAAGCATTTCTGTGTGTTCCAAGCCATGTTTTTAAAAATATGCGTTTCACGGCGAGAAAAGCGCATTTTCGCAAATGCTGTCGGGGAGGGTTCAAAGAGTGTGCTTTTGCTGGGATTAAGTTACAATTGGACCAAATATATTTTTCCAAGTCGAATCAGCATGTTTCCAAGCTTTTCTGTGTGTTCAAAGCCATGTTTTTAAAAATATGCGTTTCACGGCGAGAAAAGCGCATTTTCGCAAATGCTGTCGGGAAGGGTGCAAAGAGTCTGCTTTTGCTGGGATTAAGTACAAATTGGACCAAATGTATTTTTCCAAGTCGAATCAGCATGTTTCCAAGCTTTTCTGTGTGTTCCAAGCCATGTTTTTAAAAATATGCGTTTCACGGCGAGAAAAGCGCATTTTCGCAAATGCTGTCGGGGAGGGTTCAAAGTGTGGGCTTTTGCTGGGATTAAGTTACAATTGGACCAAATATATTTTTCTAAGTCGAATCAGCATGTTTCCAAGCTTTTCTGTGTGTTCAAAGCCATGTTTTTAAAAATATGCGTTTATCGGCGAGAAAAGCGCATTTTCGCAAATGCTGTCGGGGAGGGTTCAAAGAGTGGGCTTTTGCTGGGATAAAGGTAAAATTTGAATAAATATATTTTTCTAAGTCGAATTAGCAAGTTTCCAAGCATTTCTGTGTGTTCCAAGCCATGTTTTTAAAAATATGCGTTTCACGGCGAGAAAAGCGCATTTTCGCAAATGCTGTCGGGGAGGGTTCAAAGTGTGGGCTTTTGCTGGGATTAAGTTACAATTGGACCAAATATATTTTTCTAAGTCGAATCAGCATGTTTCCAAGCTTTTCTGTGTGTTCAAAGCCATGTTTTTAAAAATATGCGTTTATCGGCGAGAAAAGCGCATTTTCGCAAATGCTGTCGGGGAGGGTTCAAAGAGTGGGCTTTTGCTGGGATAAAGGTAAAATTTGAATAAATATATTTTTCTAAGTCGAATTACCAAGTTTCCAAGCATTTCTGTGTGTTCCAAGCCATGTTTTTAAAAATATGCGTTTCTCGGCGAGAAAAGCGCATTTTCGCAAATGCTGTCGGGGAGGGTTCAAAGAGTGGGCTTTTGCTGGGATAAAGGTAAAATTTGAATAAATATATTTTTCTAAGTCGAATTAGCATGTTTCCAAGCATTTCTGTGTGTTCAAAGCCATGTTTGCAAAAATATGCGTTTCTCGGCGAGAAAAGCGCATTTTCGCAAATGCTGTCGGGAAGGGTGCAAAGAGTGTGCTTTTACTGGGATTAAGTTACAATTGGACCAAATATATTTTTCCAAGTCGAATCAGCATGTTTCCAAGCTTTTCTGTGTGTTCAAAGCCATGTTTTTAAAAATATGCGTTTCTCGGCGAGAAAAGCGCATTTTCGCAAATGCTGTCGGGGAGGGTTCAAAGAGTGGGCTTTTGCTGGGATAAAGGTAAAATTTGAATAAACATATTTTTCTAAGTCGAATTAGCATGTTTCCAAGCATTTCTGTGTGTTCCAAGCCATGTTTTTAAAAATATGCGTTTCACGGCGAGAAAAGCGCATTTTCGCAAATGCTGTCGGGGAGGGTTCAAAGAGTGTGCTTTTGCTGGGATTAAGTTACAATTGGACCAAATATATTTTTCCAAGTCGAATCAGCATGTTTCCAAGCTTTTCTGTGTGTTCAAAGCCATGTTTTTAAAAATATGCGTTTCACGGCGAGAAAAGCGCATTTTCGCAAATGCTGTCGGGAAGGGTGCAAAGAGTCTGCTTTTGCTGGGATTAAGTACAAATTGGACCAAATGTATTTTTCCAAGTCGAATCAGCATGTTTCCAAGCTTTTCTGTGTGTTCCAAGCCATGTTTTTAAAAATATGCGTTTCACGGCGAGAAAAGCGCATTTTCGCAAATGCTGTCGGGGAGGGTTCAAAGAGTGGGCTTTTGCTGGGATAAAGGTAAAATTTGAATAAATAAATTTTCTAAGTCGAATTAGCAAGTTTCCAAGCATTTCTGTGTGTTCCAAGCCATGTTTTTAAAAATATGCGTTTCTCGGCGAGAAAAGCGCATTTTCGCAAATGCTGTCGGGGAGGGTTCAAAGAGTGGGCTTTTGCTGGGATAAAGGTAAAATTTGAATAAATATATTTTTCTAAGTCGAATTAGCAAGTTTCCAAGCATTTCTGTGTGTTCCAAGCCATGTTTTTAAAAATATGCGTTTCTCGGCGAGAAAAGCGCATTTTCGCAAATGCTGTCGGGAAGGGTGCAAAGAGTGGGCTTTTGCTGGGATTAAGTTACAATTGGACCAAATATATTTTTCTAAATCGAATCAGCATGTTTCCAAGCTTTTCTGTGTGTTCCAAGCCATGTTTGCAAAAATATGCGTTTCTCGGCGAGAAAAGCGCATTTTCGCAAATGCTGTCGGGAAGGGTGCAAAGAGTGTGCTTTTACTGGGATTAAGTTACAATTGGACCAAATATATTTTTCCAAGTCGAATCAGCATGTTTCCAAGCTTTTCTGTGTGTTCAAAGCCATGTTTTTAAAAATATGCGTTTCTCGGCGAGAAAAGCGCATTTTCGCAAATGCTGTCGGGGAGGGTTCAAAGAGTGGGCTTTTGCTGGGATAAAGGTAAAATTTGAATAAATATATTTTTCTGAGTCGAATTAGCATGTTTCCAAGCATTTCTGTGTGTTCCAAGCCATGTTTTTAAAAATATGCGTTTCACGGCGAGAAAAGCGCATTTTCGCAAATGCTGTCGGGGAGGGTTCAAAGAGTGTGCTTTTGCTGGGATTAAGTTACAATTGGACCAAATATATTTTTCCAAGTCGAATCAGCAAGTTTCCAAGCTTTTCTGTGTGTTCAAAGCCATGTTTTTAAAAATATGCGTTTCACGGCGAGAAAAGCGCATTTTCGCAAATGCAGTCGGGAAGGGTGCAAAGAGTCTGCTTTTGCTGGGATTAAGTACAAATTGGACCAAATGTATTTTTCCAAGTCGAATCAGCATGTTGCCAAGCTTTTCTGTGTGTTCCAAGCCATGTTTTTAAAAATATGCGTTTCACGGCGAGAAAACCGCATTTTCGCAAATGCTGTCGGGGAGGGTTCAAAGTGTGGGCTTTTGCTGGGATTAAGTTACAATTGGACCAAATATATTTTTCTAAGTCGAATAAGCATGTTTCCAAGCTTTTCTGTGTGTTCAAAGCCATGTTTTTAAAAATATGCGTTTCTCGGCGAGAAAAGCGCATTTTCGCAAATGCTGTCGGGGAGGGTTCAAAGAGTGGGCTTTTGCTGGGATAAAGGTAAAATTTGAATAAATATATTTTTCTAAGTCGAATTACCAAGTTTCCAAGCATTTCTGTGTGTTCCAAGCCATGTTTTTAAAAATATGCGTTTCTCGGCGAGAAAAATGCATTTTCGCAAATGCTGTCGGGGAGGGTTCAAAGAGTGGGCTTTTGCTGGGATAAAGGTAAAATTTGAATAAATATATTTTTCTAAGTCGAATTAGCAAGTTTCCAAGCATTTCTGTGTGTTCCAAGCCATGTTTTTAAAAATATTCGTTTCTCGGCGAGAAAAGCGCATTTTCGCAAATGCTGTCGGGGAGGGTTCAAAGAGTGGGCTTTTGCTGGAATAAAGGTAAAATTTGAATAAATATATTTTTCCAAGTCGAATTAGCATGTTTCCAAGCTTTTCTGTGTGTTCCAAGCCATGTTTTTAAAAAATATGCGTTTCTCGGCGAGAAAAATGCATTTTCGCAAATGCTGTCGGGAGGGTTCAAAGAGTGGGCTTTTGCTGGGATAAAGGTAAAATTTGAATAAATATATTTTTCTAAGTCAATTAGCAAGTTTCCAAGCATTTCTGTGTGTTCCAAGCCATGTTTTTAAAAATATGCGTTTCTCGGCGAGAAAAGCGCATTTTCGCAAATGCTGTCGGGGAGGGTTCAAAGAGTGGGCTTTTGCTGGGATAAAGGTAAAATTTGAATAAATATATTTTTCAAAGTCGAATTAGCAAGTTTCAAAGCATTTCTGTGTGTTCCAAGCCATGTTTTTTAAAATATGCGTTTCTCGGCGAGAAAAGCGCATTTTCGCAAATGCTGTCGGGAAGGGTGCAAAGAGTGGGCTTTTGCTGGGATAAAGGTAAAATTTGAATAAATATATTTTTCTAAGTCGAATTAGCATGTTTCCAAGCATTTCTCTGTGTTCCAAGCCATGTTTTTAAAAATATGCGTTTCTCGGCGAGAAAAGCGCATTTTCTCAAATGCTGTCGGGAAGGGTGCAAAGAGTGGGCTTTTGCTGGGATTAAGTTACAATTGGACCAAATATATTTTTCCAAGTCGAATCAGCATGTTTCCAAGCATTTCTGTGTGTTCCAAGCCATGTTTTTAAAAATATGTGTTTCTCGGCGAGAAAAGCGCATTTTCGCAAATGCTGTCGGGAAGGGTGCAAAGAGTGGGCTTTTGCTGGGATTAAGTTACAATTGGACCAAATATATTTTTCCAAGTCGAATCAGCATGTTTCCAAGCTTTTCTGTGTGTTCAAAGCCATGTTTTTAAAAATATGCGTTTCTCGTGAAAAAAGCGCATTTTCGCAAATGCTGTCGGGGAGGTTCAAAGAGTCTGCTTTTGCTGGGATTAAGTTACAAATTGGACCAAATGTATTTTCCAAGTCGAATCAGCATGTTTCCAAGCTTTTCGGTGTGTTCCAAGCCATGTTTTTAAAAATATGCGTTTCTCGGCGAGAAAAGCGCATTTTCGCAAATGCTGTCGGGGAGGGTTCAAAGAGTGGGCTTTTGCTGGGATAAAGGTAAAATTTGAATAAATAAATTTTCTAAGTCGAATTAGCAAGTTTCCAAGCATTTCTGTGTGTTCCAAGCCATTTTTTTTTTTAAAATATGCGTTTCTCGCCGAAAAAAGCGCATTTTCTCAAATGCTGTCGGGAAGGGTGCAAAGAGTGGGCTTTTGCTGGGATAAAGGTAAATTTGAATAAATATATTTTTCTAAAATCAGCATTTCTTTTCTGTGTTTCCAAGCCATGTTTTTAAAAATATGCGTTTCTCGGCGAGAAAAGCGCATTTTCGCAAATGCTGTCGGGGAAGGTTCAAAGAGTGGGCTTTTGCTGGGATAAAGGTAAAATTTGAATGAAATATATTTTTCTAAGTCAATTAGCAAGTTTCCAAGCATTTCTGTGTGTTCCAAGCCATGTTTGCAAAAATATGCGTTTCTCGGCGAGAAAAGCGCATTTTCGCAAATGCTGTCGGGAAGGGTGCAAAGAGTGTGCTTTTCCTGGGATTAAGTTACATTTGGACCAAATATAATTTTCTAAATCGAATCAGCATGTTTCCAAGCTTTTCTGTGTGTTCCAAGCCATGTTTGCAAAAATATGCGTTTCTCGGCGAGAAAAGCGCATTATCGCAAATGCTGTCGGGGAGGGTTCAAAGAGTGTGCTTTTGCTGGGATTAAGTTACAATTGGACCAAATATATTTTTCTAAATCGAATCAGCATGTTTCCAAACTTCTCTGTGTGTTCTAAGCCATGTTTTTAAAAATATGCGTTTCTCGGCGAGAAAAGCGCAATTTCGCAAATGCTGTCGGGGAGGGTTCAAAGAGTGGGCTTTTGCTGGGATAAAGTTAAATTTGAATAAATATATTTTCTGAGTCAATTAGCATGTTTCCAAGCATTTCTGTGTGTTCCAAGCCATGTTTTTAAAAATATCGTTTCACGGCGAGAAAAGCGCATTTTTGCAAATGCTGTCGGGAGGTTCAAAGAGTGTGATTTTGCTTGGATTAAGTTACAATTGGACCAAATATACTTTTCCAATTCGAATCAGCATGTTTCCAACCTTTTCTGTGCGTTCCAAGCCATGTTTTTAAAAATATGCGTTTCACGGCGAGAAAAGCGCATTTTCGCAAATGCAGTCGGGAAGGGTGCAAAGAGTCTGCTTTTGCTGGGATTAAGTACAAATTGGACCAAATGTATTTTTCCAAGTCGAATCAGCATGTTGCCAAGCTTTTCTGTGTGTTCCAAGCCATGTTTTTAAAAATATGCGTTTCACGGCGAGAAAACCGCATTTTCGCAAATGCTGTCGGGGAGGGTTCAAAGTGTGGGCTTTTGCTGGGATTAAGTTACAATTGGACCAAATATATTTTTCTAAATCGAATCAGCATGTTTCCAAGCTTTTCTGTGTGTTCCAAGCCATGTTTGCAAAAATATGCGTTTCTCGGCGAGAAAAGCGCATTTTCTCAAATGCTGTCGGGGAGGGTTCAAAGAGTGGGCTTTTGCTGGAATAAAGGTAAAATTTGAATAAATATATTTTTCCAAGTCGAATTAGCATGTTTCCAAGCTTTTCTGTGTGTTCCAAGCCATGTTTTTAAAAATATGCGTTTCTCGGCGAAAAAAGCGCATTTTCGCAAATGCTGGCGGGAAGGGTGCAAAGAGTGGGCTTTTGCTGGGATTAAGTTACAATTGGACCAAATATATTTTTCTAAATCGAATCAGCATGTTTCCAAGCTTTTCTGTGTGTTCCAAGCCATGTTTGCAAAAATATGCGTTTCTCGGCGAGAAAAGCGCATTTTCGCAAATGCTGTCGGGAAGGGTGCAAAGAGTGTCCTTTTACTGGGATTAAGTTACAATTGGACCAATTATATTTTTCCAAGTCGAATCAGCATGTTTCCAAGCTTTTCTGTGTGTTCAAAGCCATGTTTTTAAAAATATGCGTTTCTCGGCGAGAAAAGCGCATTTTCGCAAATGCTGTCGGGGGGGGTTCAAAGAGTGGGCTTTTGCTGGAATAAAGGTAAAATTTGAATAAATATATTTTCTAAGTCGAATTAGCAAGTTTCCAAGCTTTTCTGTGTGTTCAAAGCCATGTTTTTAAAAATATGCGTTTCTCGCCGAAAAAAGCGCATTTTCGCAAATGCTGTCGGGAAGGGTGCAAAGAGTGGGCTTTTGCTGGGATAAAGGTAAAATTTGAATAAATATATTTTTCTAAGTCGAATTAGCAAGTTTCCAAGCATTTCTGTATTTTCCAAGCCATGTTTTTAAAAATATGCGTTTCTCGGCGAGAAAAGCGCATTTTCGCAAATGCTGTCGGGGAGGGTTCAAAGAGTGGGCTTTTGCTGGAATAAAGGTAAAATTTGAATAAATATATTTTTCCAAGTCGAATTAGCATGTTTCCAAGCTTTTCTGTGTGTTCCAAGCCATTTTTTTAAAATATGCGTTTCTCGCGAAAAAGCGCATTTTCGCAAATGCTGTCGGGAAGGGTGCAAAGAGTGGGCTTTTGCGGGGATTAAGTTACAATTGGACCAAATATATTTTTCTGAATCGAATCAGCATGTTTCCAAGCTTTTCTGTGTGTTCCAAGCCATGTTTGCAAAAATATGCATTTCTCGGCGAGAAAAGCGCATTTTCGCAAATGTTGTCGGGAAGGGTGCAAAGAGTGTGCTTTTACTGGGATTAAGTTACAATTGGACCAAATATATTTTTCCAAGTCGAATCAGCATGTTTCCAAGCTTTTCTGTGTGTTCAAAGCCATGTTTTTAAAAATATGCGTTTTCTCGGCGAGAAAAGCGCATTTTCTCAAATGCTGTCGGGAAGGGTGCAAAGAGTGGGCTTTTGCTGGGATTAAGTTACAATTGGACCAAATATATTTTTCCAAGTCGAATTAGCAAGTTTCCAAGCTTTTCTGTGTGTTCCAAGCCATGTTTTTAAAAATATGCGTTTCTCGGCGAGAAAAGCGCATTTTCGCAAATGCTGTCGGGGAGGGTTCAAAGAGTCTGCTTTTGCTGGGATTAAGTACAAATTGGACCAAATGTATTTTTCCAAGTCGAATCAGCATGTTTCCAAGCTTTTCTGTGTGTTCCAAGCCATGTTTTTAAAAATATGCGTTTCACGGCGAGAAAAGCGCATTTTACAAATGCTGTCTGGGAGGGTTCAAAGAGTGGGCTTTTGCTGGGATAAAGGTAAAATTTGAATAAATATATTTTTCTAAGTCGAATTACCAAGTTTCCAAGCATTTCTGTGTGTTCCAAGCCATGTTTTTAAAAATATGCGTTTCTCGGCGAGAAAAGCGCATTTTCGCAAATGCTGTCGGGGAGGGTTCAAAGAGTGAGCTTTTGCTGGGATAAAGGTAAAATTTGAATAAATATATTTTTCTAAAGCATTTCTGTGTGTTCCAAGCCATGTTTTTAAAAATATGCGTTTCTCGGCGAAAAAAGCGCATTTTCGCAAATGCTGTCGGGGAGGGTTCAAAGAGTGGGCTTTTGCTGGGATAAAGGTAAAATTTGAATAAATAAATTTTCTAAGTCGAATTAGCAAGTTTCCAAGCATTTCTGTGTGTTCCAAGCCATTTTTTTTTTAAAATATGCGTTTCTCGCCGAAAAAAGCGCATTTTCTCAAATGCTGTCGGGAAGGGTGCAAAGAGTGGGCTTTTGCTGGGATTAAGTTACAATTGGACCAAATATATTTTTCTAAATCGAATCAGCATGTTTCCAAGCTTTTCTGTGTTTCCAAGCCATGTTTGCAAAAATATGCGTTTCTCGGCGAAAAACGCATTTTCGCAAAATGCTGTCGGGAAGGGTGCAAAGAGTGTGCTTTTACTGGGATTAAGTTACAATTGGACCAAATATATTTTCCAAGTCAATCAGCATGTTTCCAAGGTTTTCTGTGTGTTAATAGCCATGTTTTTAAAAATATGCGTTTCTCGGCGATAAAAGCGCATTTTCGCAAATGCTGTCGGGGAGGGTTCAAAGAGTGGGCTTTTGCTGGGATAAAGGTAAAATTTGAATAAATATATTTTCTGAGTCAATTAGCATGTTTCCAAGCATTTCTGTGTGTTCCAAACCATGTTTTTAAAAATATGCGTTTCCACACGAAACGCATTTTCTTAAATGCTGTCGGGAGGGTTCAAAGTGTGTGCTTTTGCTGGGATTAAGTTACAATTGGACCAAATATATTTTTCCAAATCAATTAGCAAGTTTCCAAGCTTTTCTGTGTGTTCAAAGCCATGTTTTTAAAAATATGCGTTTCCACGGCGAAAAGCGCATTTTCACAAATGCAGTCGGGAAGAGGTTCAAAGAGTCTGCTTTTGCTGGGATTAAGTTTAAAATTGGACCAAATGTATTTTTCCAAGTCGAATCAGCATGTTGCCAAAGCTTTCTGTGTGTTCAAGCCATGTTTTTAAAAATATGCGTTTCCAGGGGAGGGTTCAAAAAACCGCATTTTCGCAAATGCTGTCGGGGAGGGTTCAAAGTGTGGGCTTTTGCTGGGATTAAGTTACAATTGGACCAAATATATTTTTCTAAATCAGATCAGCATGTTTCCAAGCTTTTCTGTGTGTTCCAAGCCATGTTTGCAAAAATATCGTTTCTCGGCGAGAAAAGCGCATTTTATAAATGCTGTCGGGAGGGTTCAAAAGTGGGCTTTTGCTGGAATAAAGGTAAAATTTGAATAAATATATTTTCCAAGTCAATTAGCATGTTTCCAAGCTTTTCTGTGTGTTCCAAGCCATGTTTTTAAAAATATACGTTTCTCGGCGAAAAAAGCGCATTTCGCAAATGCTGGCGGGAAGGGTGCAAAAGTGGGCTTTTGCTGGGATTAAGTTACAATTGGACCAAATATATTTTCTAAATCGAATCAGCATGTTTCCAAGCTTTTCTGTGTGTTCCAAGCCATGTTTGCAAAAATATGCGTTTCTCGCGAAAAAGCGCATTTTTAAATGCTGTCGGGGAAGGTTCAAAAGAGTGTGCTTTTACTGGGATTAAGTTACAATTGGACCAATTATATTTTTTCAGAGTCGAATCAGCATGTTTCCAAGCTTTTCTGTGTGTTCAAAGCCATGTTTTTAAAAATATGCGTTTCTCGCCGAAAAAGCGCATTTTAAAGCAAATGCTGTCGGGAGGGTTCAAGAGTGGGCTTTTGCTGGGATAAAGGTAAAATTTGAATAAATATATTTTTCTAAGTTGAATTAGCAAGTTTCCAAGCATTTCTGTGTGTTCAAGCCATGTTTTTAGAAAAACATGCGTTTCTGAAGCGAGAAAAGCGCATTTCGCAAATGCTGTCGGGGAGGTTCAAAGAGTGGGCTTTTGCTGGGATAAGGTAAAATTTGAATAAATATATTTTTCTAAGTCAATTAGCATGTGTCCAAGCATTTCTGTGTGTTCAAGCCATGTTTTTAAAAATATGCGTTTCTCGGCGAAAAGCGCATTTCGCAAATGCTGTCGGGGAGGGTTCAAAAAGTGGGCTTTTGCTGGAATAAAGGTAAAATTTGAATAAATATATTTTTCAAGTCAATTAGCATGTTTCAAAGCTTTTCTGTGTGTTCCAAGCCATCTTTTTAAAAAATATGCGTTTCTCGGGGAAAAAAGCGCATTTTTCGCAAATGCTGTCGGGAAGGGTTCAAAAAGAGTGGGCTTTTGCTGGGATTAAGTACAAATTGGACCAAATGTATTTTCCAAGTCGAATCAGCATGTTTCCAAGCTTTTCTGTGTGTTTCAAGCCATGTTTTTAAAAATATGCGTTTCACGGCGAAAAAACGCATTTTCCGCAAATGCTGTGAGGAGGGTTCAAAGTGTGGGCTTTGCTGGGATTAAGTTACAATTGGACTAAATATATTTTCTAAATCGAATCAGCATGTTTCCAAGCTTTTCTGTGTGTTCCAAGCCATGTTTGCAAAAATGTCGTTTCTCGGCGAGAAAAGCGCATTTCGCAAATGCTGTCGAGGAGGGTTCAAAGAGTGGGCTTTTGCTGGAATAAAGGTAAAATTTGAATAAATATATTTTTCCAAGTCAATTAACATGTTTCCAAGCTTTTCTGTGTGTTCCAAGCCATGTTTTTAAAAATATGCGTTTCTCGGCGAAAAAAAGCGCATTTTCAAATGCTGGCGGGAAGGGTGCAAGAGTGGGCTTTTGCTGGGATTAAGTTACAATTGGACCAAATATATTTTCTAAATCGAATCAGCATGTTTCCAAGCTTTCTGTGTGTTCCAAGCCATGTTTGCAAAAATATGCGTTTCTCGGCGAGAAAAGCATTTTCGCAAATGCTGTCGGGAGGGTTCAAAGAGTGGGCTTTTGCTGGGATAAAGGTAAAATTTGAATAAATATATTTTTCTGAAATCAATTAGCATGTTTCCAAGCATTTCTGTGTGTTCCAAGCCATGTTTTTAAAAATATGCGTTTCTCGTGAAAAAAGCGCATTTTCGAAAATGCTGTCGGGAAGGGTTCAAAGTGTGCTTTTGCTGGGATTAAGTTACAATTGGACCAAATATATTTTTCTAAGTCGAATTAGCAAGTTTCCAAGCATTTCTGTGTGTTCAAAGCCATGTTTTTAAAAATATGCGTTTCACGGCGAGAAAAGCGCATTTTCGCAAATGCTGTCGGGAAGGGTGCAAAGAGTCTGCTTTTGCTGGGATTAAGTACAAATTGGACCAAATGTATTTTTCAAAGTCGAATCAGCATGTTTCCAAGCTTTTCTGTGTGTTCCAAGCCATGTTTTTAAAAATATGCGTTTCACGGCGAAAACCGCATTTTCGCAAATGCTGTCGGGAGGGTTCAAAAGTGTGGGCTTTTGCTGGAATTAAGTTAAAATTGGACCAAATATATTTTTCTAAATCGAATTAGCATGTTTCCAAGCTTTTCTGTGTGTTCCAAGCCATGTTTGCAAAAATATGCGTTTCTCGGCGAAAAGCGCATTTCGCAAATGCTGTCGGGAGGGTTCAAAGAGTGGGCTTTTGCTGGAATAAAGGTAAAATTTGAATAAATATATTTTTCCAAAGTCGAATTAGCATGTTTCCAAGCTTTTCTGTGTGTTCAAGCCATGTTTTTAAAAATATCGTTTCTCGGCGAAAAAAAGCATTTTCGCAAATGCTGGCGGGAAGGGTGCAAAAGAGTGGGCTTTTGCTGGGATTAAGTTACAATTGGACCAAATATATTTTTCTAAATCAGAATCAGCATGTTTCCAAGCTTTTCTGTGTTTCCAAGCCATGTTTGCAAAACTATGCGTTACTCGGCGAGAAAAGCGCATTTTCGCAAATGCTGTCGGGAAGGGTGCAAAGAGTGTGCTTTTACTGGGATTAAGTTACAATTGGACCAATTATATTTTTCCAAGTCGAATCAGCATGTTTCCAAGCTTTTCTGTGTGTTCAAAGCCATGTTTTTAAAAATATGCGTTTCTCGCCGAGAAAAGCGCATTTTTATAAATGCTGTCGGGGAGGGTTCAAAGAGTGGGCTTTTGCTGGGATAAAGGTAAAATTTGAATAAATATATTTTTCTAAGTTGAATTAGCAAGTTTCCAAGCATTTCTGTGTGTTCCAAGCCATGTTTTTAAAAATATGCGTTTCTCGGCGAGAAAAGCGCATTTTCGCAAATGCTGTCGGGGAGGGTTCAAAGAGTGGGCTTTTGCTGGGATAAAGGTAAAATTTGAATAAATATATTTTTCTAAGTCGAATTAGCATGTGTCCAAGCATTTCTGTGTGTTCCAAGCCATGTTTTTAAAAATATGCGTTTCTCGGCGAGAAAAGCGCATTTTCGCAAATGCTGTCGGGGAGGGTTCAAAGAGTGGGCTTTTGCTGGAATAAAGGTAAAATTTGAATAAATATATTTTTCCAAGTCGAATTAGCATGTTTCCAAGCTTTTCTGTGTGTTCCAAGCCATCTTTTTAAAAATATGCGTTTCTCGGCGAAAAAAGCGCATTTTCGCAAATGCTGTCGGGAAGGGTGCAAAGAGTGGGCTTTTGCGGGGATTAAGTACAAATTGGACCAAATGTATTTTTCCAAGTCGAATCAGCATGTTTCCAAGCTTTTCTGTGTGTTCCAAGCCATGTTTTTAAAAATATGCGTTTCACGGCGAGAAAACCGCATTTTCGCAAATGCTGTCGGGGAGGGTTCAAAGTGTGGGCTTTTGCTGGGATTAAGTTACAATTGGACTAAATATATTTTTCTAAATCGAATCAGCATGTTTCCAAGCTTTTCTGTGTGTTCCAAGCCATGTTTGCAAAAATATGCGTTTCTCGGCGAGAAAAGCGCATTTTCGCAAATGCTGTCGGGGAGGGTTCAAAGTGTGGGCTTTTGCTGGAATAAAGGTAAAATTTGAATAAATATATTTTCCAAGTCAATTAGCATTTTTCCAATCTTTTCTGTGTTTTCCAAGCCATGTTTTTAAAAATATGCGTTTCTCGGCGAAAAAAGCGCATTTTCGCAAATGCTGTCGGGAAGGGTGCAAAGAGTGGGCTTTTGCTGGGATTAAGTTACAATTGGACCAAATATATTTTTCTAAATCGAATCAGCATGTTTCCAAGCTTTTCTGTGTGTTTCAGGCCATGTTTGCAAAAATATGCGTTTCTCGGCGAAAAAAGCGCATTTTCGCAAATGCTGTCGGGGAGGGTTCAAAGAGTGGGCTTTTGCTGGGATAAAGGTAAAATTTGAATAAATAAATTTTCTAAGTCGAATTAGCAATTTTCCAAGCATTTCTGTGTGTTCCAAGCCATGTTTTTAAAAATATGCGTTTCTCGCCGAAAAAAGCGCATTTGTAATCTTCGGGGAGGGTTCAAAGAGTGGGCTTTTGCTCGGATAAAGGTAAAATTTGAATAAATATATTTTCTAAGTCAATTAGCAAGTTTCCATGCATTTCTGTGTGTTCCAAGCCATGTTTTTAAAAATATGCGTTTCTCGTGAGAAAAACGCATTTCGCAAATGCTGTCGGGGAGGGTTCAAAAGTGGGCTTTTGCTGGGATAAAGGTAAAATTTGAATAAATATATTTTCTAAGTCAATTAGCATGTTTCCAAGCATTTCTGTGTTTTTCAAGCCATGTTTTTAAAAATATGCGTTTCTCGGCGAGAAAGCGAATTTTCTCAAATGCTGTCGGGGGAAGGGTGCAAAAGAGTGGGCTTTTGCTGGAATTAAGTTACAATTGGACCAAATATATTTTTCCAAGTCGAATTAGCATGTTTCCAAGCATTTCTGTGTGTTCCAAGCCATGTTTTTAAAAATATGCGTTTCTCGGCGAAAAAAGCGCATTTTCTCAAATGCTGTCGGGAAGGGTGCAAAGAGTGGGCTTTTGCTGGGATTAAGTTACAATTGGACCAAATATATTTTTCCAAGTCGAATCAGCATGTTTCCAAGCTTTTCTGTGTGTTCAAAGCCATGTTTTTAAAAATATGCGTTTCTCGGAGAAAAGCGCATTTCGCAAATGCTGTCGGGAAGGGTTCAAAGAGTGGGCTTTTGCTGGTATAAAGGTAAAATTTGAATAAATATATTTTTCTAAGTCGAATTAGCAAGTTTCCAAACATTTCTGTGTGTTCCAAAGCCATGTTTTTAAAAATATGCGTTTCTCGGCGAAAAAGCGCATTTTTACAAATGCTGTCGGGAGGTTCAAAGAGTGGGCTTTTTGCTGGGATAAAGGTAAAATTTGAATAAACATATTTTTCTAAGTCAATTAGCATGTTTCCAAGCATTTCTGTGTGTTCCAAGCCATGTTTTTAAAAATATCGTTTCACGCGAAAAAAGCGCATTTTTACCACAAATGCTGTCGGGGAGGGTTCAAAGAGTGTGCTTTTGCTGGGATTAAGTTACAATTGGACCAAATATATTTTTCCAAGTCGAATCAGCATGTTTCCAAGGGTTTTCTGTGTGTTCAAAGCCATGTTTTTAAAAATATGCGTTTCTCGGCGAGAAAAGCGCATTTTCGCAAATGCTGTCGGGAAGGGTGCAAAGAGTCTGCTTTTGCTGGGATTAAGTACAAATTGGACCAAATGTATTTTTCCAAGTCGAATCAGCATGTTTCCAAGCTTTTCTGTGTGTTCCAAGCCATGTTTTTAAAAATATGCGTTTCTCGGCGAGAAAAGCGCATTTTCGCAAATGCTGTCGGGGAGGGTTCAAAGAGTGGGCTTTTGCTGGGATAAAGGTAAAATTTGAATAAATATATTTTTCTAAGTCGAATTAGTAAGTTTCCATGCATTTCTGTGTGTTCCAAGCCATGTTTTTAAAAATGGGCTTTTGCTGGGATAAGAATGCTAAGTTTCTTTCTGGCGAAACGCATTTTCTCAAATGCTGTCGGGAGGGTTCAAAGAGTGGGCTTTTGCTGGGATAAAGGTAAAATTTGAATAAATATATTTTTCTAAGTCGAATTAGCATGTTTCCAAGCATTTCTGTGTGTTCCAAGCCATGTTTTTAAAAATATGCGTTTCTCGGCGAGAAAAGCGCATTTTCTCAAATGCTGTCGGGAAGGGTGCAAAGAGTGGGCTTTTGCTGTGATTAAGTTACAATTGAACCAAATATATTTTTCCAAGTCGAATCAGCATGTTTCCAAGCTTTTCTGTGTGTTCCAAGCCATGTTTTTAAAAATATGCGTTTCTCGGCGAAAAAACGCATTTCGCAAATGCTGTCGGGAAGGGTGCAAAAGTGGGCTTTTGCTGGGATTTAAGGTACAATTGGACCAAATATATTTTTCCAAGTCGAATCAGCATGTTTCCAAGCTTTTCTGTGTGTTTCAAAGCCATGTTTTTTAAAAATATGCGTTTCTCGGCGAAAAAGCGCATTTTAAATGCTGTCGGGGAGGGTTCAAGAGTGGGCTTTTTCTGGGATAAAGGTAAAATTTGTATGTATATATTTTTATAAGTCGAATTAGCATGTTTCCAAGCATTTCTGTGTGTTCCAAGCCATGTTTTAAAAAATATGCGTTTCTCAATGAAAAGCGCATTTTATAAATGCTGTCGGGGAGGGTTCAAAGAGTGGGCTTTTGCTGGGATAAAGGTAAAATTTGAATAAACATATTTTTCTAAGTCGAATTAGCATGTTTCCAAGCATTTCTGTGTGTTCCAAGCCATGTTTTTAAAAATATGCGTTTCACGGCGAGAAAAGCGCATTTTCGCAAATGCTGTCGGGGAGGGTTCAAAGAGTGTGCTTTTGCTGGGATTAAGTTACAATTGGACCAAATATATTTTTTCCAGTCGAATCAGCATGTTTCCAAAGCTTTTCTGTGTGTTCAAAGCCATGTTTTTTTTTAAAAATATGCGTTTCTCGGCGAAAAACGCATTTTTAAAAGCAAATGCTGTCGGGTAGGGTGCAAAGAGTCTGCTTTTGCTGGGATTAAGTACAAATTGGACCAAATGTATTTTTCCAAGTCGAATCAGCATGTTTCCAAGCTTTTCTGTGTGTTCAAAGCCATGTTTTTTAAAAATATACGTTCTCGAGAAAAGCATGACTCGCAAATGCTGTCGGGGGGAGGGTTCAAAGTGGGCTTTTGCTGGGATAAAGTGAAATTTGAACAAATATATTTTTCTAGAGTCGAATTAGCACTCATTTCAAGCATTTCTGTGTGTTCCAAGCCATGTTTTTAAAAATACGCGTTTTCTATTGAAAAGCCTTGTTTAAATGCTGTCGGGGAGGGTTCAAAGAGTGGGCTTTTGCTGGAATAAGGTAAAATTTGAATACGTTATTTTCTAGGCCCGAATTAGCATGTTTAAGCATTTCTGTGTGTTCCAAGCCATGTTTTTTTTTTTTTTAAAAATATCGTTTCTCGGCGAGAAAAATGCATTTCGCAAATGCTGTCGGGGGAGGGTTCAAAGAGTGGGCTTTGCTGGGATAAAGGTAAAATTGGAATAAATATATTTTTCTAAGTCGAATCACCATGTTTCCAAGCATTTCTGTGTGTTCAAGCCATGTTTTTAAAAATATGCGTTTCTCGCGAAACGCATTTCATAAATGCTGTCGGGAGGGTTCAAAGAGTGGGCTTTTGCTGGGATTAAGGTAAAATTTGACCAAATATATTTTTCTAATCAGTGCATGTCTCCAAGCTTTTCTGTGTGTTCAAAGCCATGTTTTTAAAAATATGCGTTTCTCGGCGAGAAAAGCATTTTCTCAAATGCTGTCGGGAAGGGTGCAAAGAAGTGGGCTTTTGCTGGGATTAAGTTACAATTGGACCAAATATATTTTCCAAGTCGAATCAGCATGTTTCCAAGCATTTCTGTGTGTTCCAAACCATGTTTTAAAAATATGTGTTTCTCGGCGAAAAAGCACTTATTTCGCAAATGCTGTCGGGAAGGGTGCAAAGAGTGGGCTTTTGCTGGTTGAAGTTACAATTGGACCAAATATATTTTTCCATTCAGATCAGCATGTTTCCAAGCTTTCTGTGTGTTCAAAGCCATGTTTTTTTTTTTTAAAAATATCGTTTCTCGGCGAAAAGCGCATTTTACGCAAATGCTGTCGGGAGGTCTGAAAAGTGGGCTTTTGCTTGGATTAAGTCACAATTGGGACAAATGTATTTTTCTAAGTCGAATCAACATGTTACCAAGCTTTTCTGTGTGTTCAAAACCATGTTTTTAAAAATATGCATTTCTCGGCGAAAAAAGCGCATTTTCGCAAAAGCTGTCGGGGGGGGTTCAAAGAGTGGGCTTTTTGCTGGGATTAAGTTAAAATTGGACCAAATGTATTTTTCTAAGTCGAATCAGCATGTTTACAAGCTTTTCTGTGAGTTCAAAGCCATGTTTTTAAAAATATGCGTTTCTCGGCGAAAAAAGCGCATTTTCGCAAATGCTGTCGGGGAGGGTTCAAAGAGTGGGCTTTTGCTGGGATTAAGTTAAAATTGGACCAAATGTATTTTTCTAAGTCGAATCAGCATGTTTCCAAGCTTTTCTGTGTGTTCCAAGCCATGTTTTTAAAAATATGCGTTTCTCGGCGAAAAAAAGCGCATTTTCGCAAATGCTGGCGGGGGGGGGGTGCAAAGAGTGGGCTTTTGCTGGGATTAAGTTAATATTGGAACAAATATATTTTTCTAAGTCGAATCAGCATGTTTCCAAGCATTTCTGTGTGTTCCAAGCCATGTTTTTAAAAATATGCGTTTCTCGGCGAAAAAGCGCATTTTCGCAAATGCTGTCGGGAGGGTTCAAAGAGTGGGCTTTTGCTGGGATTAAGTTACAATTGGACCAAATACATTTTTCCAAGTCGAATCAGCATGTTTCCAAGATATTATGTGTGTTCCAAGCCATCTATTTAAAAAAATGAGTTTCACGGCGAGAAAAAAGCGCATTTTCGCAAATGCTGTCGGGGAAGGGTTCAAAGAGTGGGCTTTTGCTGGGATTAAGTTACAATTGGACCAAATATATTTTTCCAAGTCGAATCAGCATGTTTCCAAGCTTTTCTGTGTGTTCAAAGCCATGTTTTTAAAAATATGCGTTTCTCGGCGAGAAAAGCGCATTTTCGCAAATGCTGTCGGGGAGGGTTCAAAGAGTGGGCGTTTGCTGGGATTAAGTTACATTTGAATAAATATATTTTTCTAAGTCGAATTAGCAAGTTTCCAAGCTTTTCTGTGTGTTCCAAGCCATGTTTTTAAAAATATGCGTTTCTCGGCGAGAAAAACGCATTTTCGCAAATGCTGTCGGGGAGGGTTCAAAGAGTGGGCTTTTGCTGGGATTAAGTTAAAATTTGAAAAAATATATTTTTCTAAGTCGAATTAGCATGTTTCCAAGCATTTCTGTGTGTTCCAAGCCATGTTTTTAAAAATATGCGTTTCTCGGCGAGAAAAGCGCATTTTCGCAAATGCTGTCGGGGAGGGTTCAAAGAGTGGGCTTTTGCTGGGATTAAGTTACAATTGGACCAAATATATTTTTCCAAGTCGAATCAGCATGTTTCCAAGCTTTTCTGTGTGTTCAAAGCCATGTTTTTAAAAATATGCGTTTCTCGGCGAGAAAAGCGCATTTTCGCAAATGCTGTCGGGAAGGGTTCAAAGAGTGGGCTTTTGCTGGGATTAAGTTACAATTGGACCAAATATATTTTTCCAAGTCGAATCAGCATGTTTCCAAGCTTTTCTGTGTGTTCCAAGCCATGTTTTTAAAAATATGCGTTTCTCGGCGAGAAAAGCGCATTTTCGCAAATGCTGTCGGGGAGGGTTCAAAGAGTGGGCTTTTGCTGGGATTAAAGTTAAAATTGGAATAAATATATTTTTCTAAGTCGAATCAGCATGTTTCCAAGCTTTTCTGTGTGTTCCAAGCCATGTTTTTAAAAATATGCGTTTCTCGGCGAGAAAAGCGCATTTTCGCAAATGCTGTCGGGGAGGGTTCAAAGATTGGGCTTTTGCTGGGATTAAGTTAAATTGGACCAAATATATTTCTCTATGTCGAATCAGCATGTTTCCAAGCTTTTCTGTGTGTTCCAAGCCATGTTTTTAAAAATATGCGTTTCTCGGCGAGAAAAACGCATTTTCGAAAATCCTGTCGGGGAGGGTTCAAAGAGTGGGCTTTTGCTGTGATTAGGTTACAATTGGACCAAATATATTTCTCTATGTCGAATCAGCATGTTTCCAAGCTTTTCTGTGTGTTCCAAGCCATGTTTTTAAAAATATGCGTTTCTCGGCGAAAAAAGCGCATTTTCGCAAATGCTGTCGGGGCGGGGGTTCAAAGAGTGGGCTTTTGCTGGGATTAAGTTAAAATTGGATAAATATATTTTTCTAAAGTCGAATCAGCATGTTTCCAAGCTTTTCTGTGTGTTCCAAGCCATGTTTTTAAAAATATGCGTTTCTCGGCGAAAAAAGCGCATTTTCGCAAATGCTGTCGGGAAGGGTTCAAAGAGTGGGCTTTTGCTGGGATTAAGTTACAATTGGACCAAATATATTTTTCCAAGTCGAATCAGCATGTTTCCAAGCATTTCTGTGTGTTCCAAGCCATGTTTTTAAAAATATGCGTTTCTCGGCGAGAAAAGCGCATTTTCGCAAATGCTGTCGGGAAGGGTTCAAAGAGTGGGCTTTTGCTGGGATTAAGTTACAATTGGACCAAATATATTTTTCCAAGTCGAATCAGCATGTTTCCAAGCTTTTCTGTGTGTTCAAAGCCATGTTTTTAAAAATATGCGTTTCTCGGCGAGAAAAGCGCATTTTTTTTCCAAAATGCTGTCGGGGGGGTTCAAAGAGTGGGCTTTTTGCTGGGATTAAGTTAAAATTTGAATAAAATATTTTTGTAAGTCGAATTAGCATGTTTCCAAGCATTTCTGTGTGTTCCAAGCCATGTTTTTAAAAATATGCGTTTCTCGGCGAGAAAAGCGCATTTTCTGTCGGGGCTGTCGGGAGGGTTCAAAGAGTGGGCTTTTGCTGGGATTAAGTTAAAATTTGGACCAAATATATTTTTCTAAGTCGAATGAGCATGTTTCCAAGCTTTTCTGTGTGTTCCAAGCCATGTTTTTAAAAATATGCGTTTCTCGGCGAGAAAAGCGCATTTTCGCAAATGCTGTCGGGATGGTTCAAAGAGTGGGCTTTTGCTGGGATTAAGTTACAATTGGACCAAATATATTTTTCCAAGTCGAATCAGCATTTTTCCAAGCTTTTCTGTGTGTTCAAAGCCATGTTTTTAAAAATATGCGTTTCTCGGCGAGATAAGCGCATTTTCGCAAATGCTGTCGGGGAGGGTTCAAAGAGTGGGCTTTTGCTGGGATTAAATGTTAAAATTTTGATTAAGTAAATTGGATAATTTTTTTCTAAGTCGAATCAGGATGTTTCCAAGCTTTTCTGTGTGTTCCAAGCCATGTTTTTAAAAATATGCGTTTCTTGGCGAGAAAAGCGCATTTTCGCAAATGCTGTCGGGGAGGGTTCAAAGAGTGGGCTTTTGCTGGGATTAAGTTAAAATTGGACCAAATGTATTTTTCTAAGTCGAATCAGCATGTTTCCAAGCTTTTCTGTGTGTTCCAAGCCATGTTTTTAAAAATATGCGTTTCTAGGCGAGAAAAGCGCATTTTCGCAAATGCTGTCGGGGAGGGTTCAAAGTGTGGGCTTTTGCTGGGATTAAGTTACAATTGGACCAAATATATTTTTCTAAGTCGAATCAGCATGTTTCCAAGCTTTTCTGTGTGTTCCAAGCCATGTTTTTAAAAATATGCGTTTCTCGGCGACAAAAGCGCATTTTCGCAAATGCTGTCGGGGAGGGTTCAAAGAGTGGGCTTTTGCTGGGATTAAGTTACAATTGGACCAAATATATTTTTCTAAGTCGAATTAGCATGTTTCCAAGCATTTCTGTGTGTTCCAAGCCATGTTTTTAAAAATATGCGTTTCACGGCGAGAAAAGCGCATTTTCGCAAATGCTGTCGGGAAGGGTGCAAAGAGTGGGCTTTTGCTGGGATTAAGTTACAATTGGACCAAATATATTTTTCCAAGTCGAATCAGCATGTTTCCAAGCTTTTCTGTGTGTTCAAAGCCATGTTTTTAAAAATATGCGTTTCTCGGCGAGAAAAGCGCATTTTCGCAAATGCTGTCGGGGAGGGTTCAAAGAGTGGGCTTTTGCTGGGATTAAGTTAAAATTTGAATAAATATATTTTTCTAAGTCGAATCAGCATGTTTCCAAGCTTTTCTGTGTGTTCCAAGCCATGTTTTTAAAAATATGCGTTTCTCGGCGAGAAAAGCGCATTTTCGCAAATGCTGTCGGGGAGGGTTCAAAGAGTGGGCTTTTGCTGGGATTAAGTTACAATTGGACCAAATATATTTTTCTAAGTCGAATCAGCATGTTTCCAAGCTTTTCTGTGTGTTCCAAGCCATGTTTTTTTAAAATATGCGTTTCTCAGAAAAAAAGCGCATTTTCGCAAATGCTGTCGGGGAGGGTTCAAAGAGTGGGCTTTTGCTGGGATTAAGTAAAATTTGAATAAATATATTTTTCTAAGTCGAATCAGCATGTTTCCAAGCTTTTCTGTGTGTTCCAAGCCATGTTTTTAAAAATATGCGTTTCTCGGCGAGAAAAGCGCATTTTCGCAAATGCTGTCGGGGAGGGTTCAAAGAGTGGGCTTTTGCTGGGATTAAGTTAAAATTTGACCAAATATATTTTTCTAAGTCGAATAAGCATGTTTCCAAGCTTTTCTGTGTGTTCAAAGCCATGTTTTTAAAAATATGCGTTTCTCGGCGATAAAAGCGCATTTTCGCAAATGCTGTCGGGAAGGGTTCAAAGAGTGGGCTTTTGCTGGGATTAAGTTACAATTGGACCAAATATATTTTTCTGGGAAAGTTACAATTGGACCAAATAATCAGCATGTTTCCAAGCTTTTCTGTGTGTTCAAAGCCATGTTTTTAAAAATATGCGTTTCTCGCGAAGAAAGCGCATTTTCGCAAATGCTGTCGGGAAGGGTTCAAAGAGTGGGCTTTTGCTGGGATTAAGTTACAATTGGACCAAATATATTTTTCTAAGTCGAATCAGCATGTTTCCAAGCTTTTCTGTGTGTTCAAAGCCATGTTTTTAAAAATATGCGTTTCTCGGCGAAAAAAGCGCATTTTCGCAAATGCTGTCGGGGAGGGTTCAAAGAGTGGGCTTTTGCTGGGATTAAGGTAAAATTTGAATAAATATATTTTTCTAAGTCGAATTAGCATGTTTCCAAGCTTTTCTGTGTGTTCCAAGCCATGTTTTTAAAAATATGCGTTTCTCGGCGAGAAAAGCGCATTTTCGCAAATGCTGTCGGGGAGGGTTCAAAGAGTGGGCTTTTGCTGGGATTAAGTTACAATTGGACCAAATATATTTTTCCAAGTCGAATCAGCATGTTTCCAAGCTTTTCTGTGTGTTCAAAGCCATGTTTTTAAAAATATGCGTTTCTCGCCGAAAAAAGCGCATTTTCGCAAATGCTGTCGGGAAGGGTTCAAAGAGTGGGCTTTTGCTGGGATTAAGTTACAATTGGACCAAATATATTTTTCCAAGTCGAATCAGCATGTTTCCAAGCTTTTCTGTGTGTTCCAAGCCATGTTTTTAAAAATATGCGTTTCTCGGCGAAAAAAAGCGCATTTTCGCAAATGCTGTCGGGGAGGGTTCAAAGAGTGGGCTTTTGCTGGGATTAAGTTAAAATTGGAAAAAATATATTTTTCTAAGTCGAATCAGCATGTTTCCAAGCTTTTCTGTGTGTTCCAAGCCATGTTTTTAAAAATATGCGTTTCTCGGCGAAAAAAGCGCATTTTCGCAAATGCTGTCGGGGAAGGTTCAAAGAGTGGGCTTTTGCTGGGATTAAGAGTGGGCTTTTGCTGGGATTAAGTACAATTGGACCAAATATTTTTTCTAAGTCGAATCAGCATGTTTCCAAGCTTTTCTGTGTGTTCCAAGCCATGTTTTTAAAAATATGCGTTTCTCGGCGAGAAAAGCGCATTTTCGCAAATGCTGTCGGGGAGGGTTCAAAGAGTGGGCTTTTGCTGGGATTAAGTTAAAATTTGAATAAATATATTTTTCTAAGTCGAATCAGCATGTTTCCAAGCTTTTCTGTGTGTTCCAAGCCATGTTTTTAAAAATATGCGTTTCTCGGCGAGAAAAGCGCATTTTCGCAAATGCTGTCGGGGAGGGTTCAAAGAGTGGGCTTTTGCTGGGATTAAGTTACAATTTGAATAAATATTTTTTTCTAAGTCGAATCAGCATGTTTCCAAGCTTTTCTGTGTGTTCCAAGCCATGTTTTTAAAAATATGCGTTTCTCGGCGATAAAAGCGCATTTTCGCAAATGCTGTCGGGTAGGGTTCAAAGAGTGGGCTTTTGCTTGGATTAAGTTACAATTGGACCAAATATATTTTTCCAAGTCGAAGTAGCATGTTTCCAAGCTTTTCTGTGTGTTCAAAGCCATGTTTTCAAAAATATGCGTTTCACGGCGAGAAATGCGTTTCTCGAAAAAAGCGCATTTTCGCAAATGCTGTCGGGGAGGGTTCAAAGAGTGGCTGGGATTAAGTTTGCTGGGATTTGAATAAATATATTTTTCTAAGTCGAATTAGCATTTTTCCAAGCTTTTCTGTGTGTTCCAAGCCATGTTTTTAAAAATATGCGTTTCTCGGCGAAAAAGCGCATTTTCGCAAATGCTGTCGGGGAAATGCAAAGTTCAAAGAGTGGGCTTTTGCTGGGATTAAGTTAAAATTTGAATAAATATATTTTTCTAAGTCGAATCAGCATGTTTCCAAGCTTTCTGTGTGTTCCAAGCCATGTTTTTTTAAAAATATGCGTTTCTCGGCGAGAAAAAAGCGCATTTTCGCAAATGCTGTCGGGGAGGGTTCAAAGAGTGGGCTTTTGCTGGGATTAAGTTACAATTGGACCAAATATATTTTTCCAAGTCGAATCAGCATGTTTCCAAGCTTTTCTGTGTGTTCCAAGCCATGTTTTTAAAAATATGCGTTTCTCGGCGAGAAAAAGCGCATTTTCGCAAATGCTGTCGGGAAGGGTTCAAAGAGTCGGCTTTTGCTGGGATTAAGTTACAATTGGACCAAATATATTTTTCCAAGTCGAATCAGCATGTTTCCAAGCTTTTCTGTGTGTTCCAAGCCATGTTTTTAAAAATATGCGTTTCTCGGCGAAAAAAGCGCATTTTCGCAAATGCTGTCGGGTAGGGTTCAAAGAGTGGGCTTTTGCTGGGATTAAGTTAAAATTGGACCAAATGTATTTTTCTAAGTCGAATCAACATGTTTCCAAGCTTTTCTGTGAGTTCCAAACCATGTTTTTAAAAATATGCGTTTCTCGGCGAAAAAAGCGCATTTTCGCAAAAGCTGTCGGGGGGGTTCAAAGAGTGGGCTTTTTGCTGGGATTAAGTTAAAATTTGAATAAATATATTTTTCTAAGTCGAATCAGCATGTTTCCAAGCTTTTCTGTGTGTTCCAAGCCATGTTTTTAAAAATATGCGTTTCTCGGCGAGAAAAGCGCATTTTCGCAAATGCTGTCGGGGAGGGGTCAAAGGGTTCAAAGAGTGGGCTTTTGCTGGGATTAAGTTACAATTGGACCAAATATATTTTTCTAAGTCGAATCAGCATGTTTCCAAGCTTTTCTGTGTGTTCCAAGCCATGTTTTTAAAAATATGCGTTTCTCGGCGAGAAAAGCATTTTCGCAAATGCTGTCGGGGAGGGTTCAGAGTGGGCGTTTGCTGGGATTAAGTTACAATTGGACCAAATATATTTTTCTAAGTCGAATCAGCATGTTTCCAAGCTTTTCTGTGTGTTCCAAGCCATGTTTTTAAAAATATGCGTTTCTCGGCGAGAAAAGCGCATTTTCGCAAATGCTGTCGGGGAGGGTTCAAAGATTGGGATTTTGCTGGGATTAAGTTAAATTTGAATAAATATATTTTTCTAAGTCGAATCAGCATGTTTCCAAGCTTTTCTGTGTGTTCCAAACCATTTTTTTAAAAATATGCGTTTCTCGGCAAAAAAGCGCATTTTCGCAAATGCTGTCGGGGAGGGTTCAAAGAGTGGGCTTTTGCTGGGATTAAGTTAAAATTGGAACAAATGTATTTTTCTAAGTCGAATCAGCATGTTTCCAAGCTTTTCTGTGTGTTCCAAGCCATGTTTTTAAAAATATGCGTTTCTCGGCGAAAAAAATTGCGCATTTTCGCAAATGCTGTCGGGAAAAAATAGGTTCAAAGAGTGGGCTTTTGCTGGGATTAAGTTACAATTGGACCAAATATATTTTAAGTAGAATCAGCATGTTTCCAAGCTTTTCTGTGAGTTCCAAGCCATGTTTTTAAAAATATGCGTTTCTCGGCGAGAAAAAAGCGCATTTTCGCAAATGCTGTCGGGAAGGGTTCAAAGAGTGGGCTTTTGCTGGGATTAAGTTACAATTGGACCAAATATATTTTTCCAAGTCGAATCAGCATGTTTCCAAGCTTTTCATTGAGTTCAAAGCCATGTTTTTAAAAATATGCGTTTCTCGGCGAAAAAAAAAGCATTTTCGCAAATGCTGTCGGGGAGGGTTCAAAGAGTGGGCTTTTGCTGGGATTAAGTTAAAATTGGACCAAATGTATTTTTCTAAGTCGAATCAGCATGTTTCCAAGCTTTTCTGTGTGTTCAAAGCCATGTTTTTAAAAATATGCGTTTCTCGGCGAAAAAAGCGCATTTTCGCAAATGCTGTCGGGGAGGGTTCAAAGAGTGGGCTTTTGCTGGGATTAAGTTACAATTGGACCAAATATATTTTTCTGAGTCGAATCAGCATGTTTCCAAGCTTTTCTGTGTGTTCCAAGCCATGTTTTTAAAAATATGCGTTTCCCGGCGGAAAGAAGCGCATTTTCGCAAATGCTGTCGGGGAGGGTTCAAAGAGTGGGCTTTTGCTGGGATTAAGTTACAATTGGACCAAATATATTTTTCCAAGTCGAATCAGCATGTTTCCAAGCTTTTCTGTGTGTTCAAAGCCATGTTTTTAAAAATATGCGTTTCTCGGCGAAAAAAGCGCATTTTCGCAAATGCTGTCGGGAAGGGTGCAAAGAGTGGGCTTTTGCTGGGAGTAAGTTACAATTTGGACCAAATATATTTTTCCAAGTCCGAATTAGCATGTTTCCAAGCATTTCTGTGTGTTCCAAGCCATGTTTTAAAAATATGCGTTTCTCGGCGAAAAACGCATTTTCGCAAATGCTGTCGAGGAGGGTTCAAAGAGTGGGCTTTTTGCTGGAATAAAGGTAAAATTTGAATAAATTTATTTTCTAAGTCGAATTAGCAAGTTTCCAAGCATTTCTGTGTTCCAAGCCATGTTTTTAAAAATATGCGTTTCTCGTGAGAAAAAGCCGCATTTTCTCAAATGCTGTCGGGAAGGGTGCAAAGAAGTGGGCTTTTGCGGGATTAATTACAATTGGACCAAATATATTTTCCAAGTCGAATCAGCATGTTTCCAAGCATTTCTGTGTGTTTCAAATATGTTTTTAAAATATGCGTTTCTCGGCGAAAAGCGCATTTTCGCAAATGCTGTCGGGAAGGGTGCAAGGAGTGGGCTTTTGCTGGGATTAAAATACAATTGGACCAAATATATTTTCCAGAAGTCGATCAGCATGTTTCCAAGCTTTCTGTGTGTTCAAGCCATGTTTTTAAAAATATGCGTTTCACGGCGAGAAAAGCGCATTTTTACAAATATGTCGGGGAGGGTTCAAAAGAGTGAACTTTGCTGGGATTAAGTCACAATTGGACCAAATATATTTTTCTAAGTCGAATTAGCATGTTTCCAAGCTTTTCTGTGTGTTCCAAGCCATGTTTTTAAAAATATGCGTTTCTCGGCGAAAAAAGCGCATTTTCGCAAATGCTGTCGGGAAGGGTGCAAAGAGTGGGCTCTTGCTGGGATTAAGTTACAATTGGAACAAATATATTTCTCTAAGTCGAATCAGCATGTTTCTTAGCTTTTCTGTGTGTTCCAAGCCATGTTTTTTTTTAAAATATGCGTTTCTCGGCGAAAAAAGCGCATTTTCGCAAATGCTGCTGGGGAAGGTTCAAAGAGTGGGCTTTTGCTGGGATAAAGTTACAATTTGAATAAATATATTTTTCTAAGTCGAATTAGCATGTTTCCAAGCATTTCTGTGTGTTCCAAGCCATGTTTTTAAAAATATGCGTTTCTCGGCGAGAAAAGCGCATTTTCGCAAATGCTGTCGGGGAGGGTTCAAAGAGTGGGCTTTTGCTGGGATAAAGTTAAAATTTGAATAAATATATTTTTCTAAGTCGAATCAGCATGTTTCCAAGCTTTTCTGTGTGTTCCAAGCCATGTTTTTAAAAATATGCGTTTCTCGGCGAGAAAAGCGCATTTTCGCAAATGCTGTCGGGGAGGGTTCAAAGAGTGGGCTTTTGCTGGGATTAAGTTACAATTGGACCAAATATATTTTTCCAAGTCGAATCAGCATGTTTCCAAGCTTTTCTGTGTGTTCAAAGCCATGTTTTTAAAAATATGCGTTTCTCGGCGAGAAAAGCGCATTTTCGCAAATGCTGTCGGGAAGGGTGCAAAGAGTGGGCTTTTGCTGGGATTAAGTTACAATTGGACCAAATATATTTTTCCAAGTCGAATCAGCATGTTTCCAAGCTTTTCTGTGTGTTCAAAGCCATGTTTTTAAATATATTTTTCTAAGTCGAATCAGCATGTTTCCAAGCATTTCTGTGTGTTCCAAGCCATGTTTTTAAAAATATGCGTTTCTCGGCGAGAAAAGCGCATTTTCGCAAATGCTGTCGGGGAGGGTTCAAAGAGTGGGCTTTTGCTGGGATTAAGTTACAATTGGACCAAATATATTTTTCTAAGTCGAATCAGCATGTTTCCAAGCTTTTCTGTGTGTTCCAAGCCATGTTTTTAAAAATATGCGTTTCTCGGCGAGAAAAGCGCATTTTCGCAAATGCTGTCGGGAAGGGTGCAAAGAGTGGGCTTTTGCTGGGATTAAGTACAAATTGGACCAAATATATTTTTCCAAGTCGAATCAGCATGTTTCCAAGCTTTTCTGTGTGTTCCAAGCCATGTTTTTAAAAATATGCGTTTCTCGGCGAGAAAAGCGCATTTTCGCAAATGCTGTCGGGAAGGGTGCAAAGAGTGGGCTTTTGCTGGGATTAAGTTACAATTGGACCAAATATATTTTTCTAAGTCGAATCAGCATGTTTCCAAGCTTTTGTGTGTTCAAAGCCATGTTTTTAAAAATATGCGTTTCTCGGCGAGAAAAGCGCATTTTCGCAAATGCTGTCGGGGAGGGTTCAAAGAGTGGGCTTTTGCTGGGATTAAGTTAAAATTTGAAAAAATATATTTTTCTAAGTCGAATAAGCATGTTTCCAAGCATTTCTGTGTGTTCCAAGCCATGTTTTTAAAAATATGCGTTTCTCGGCGAGAAAAGCGCATTTTCGCAAATGCTGTCGGGGAGGGTTCAAAGAGTGGGCTTTTGCTGGGATTAAGTTACAATTGGACCAAATATATTTTTCTAAGTCGAATCAGCATGTTTCCAAGCTTTTCTGTGTGTTCAAAGCCATGTTTTTAAAAATATGCGTTTCTCGGCGAGAAAAGCGCATTTTCGCAAATGCTGTCGGGAAGGGTTCAAAGAGTGTGCTTTTGCTGGGATTAAGTTACAATTGGACCAAATATATTTTTCCAAGTCGAATCAGCATGTTTCCAAGCTTTTCTGTGTGTTCAAAGCCATGTTTTTAAAAATATGCGTTTCACGGCGAGAAAAGCAATAAATATATTTTTCTAAATCGAATCAGCATGTTTCCAAGCTTTTCTGTGTGTTCCAAGCCATGTTTTTAAAAATATGCGTTTCTCGGCGAGAAAAGCGCATTTTCGCAAATGCTGTCGGGGAGGGTTCAAAGAGTGGGCTTTTGCTGGGATAAAGGTAAAATTTGAATAAATATATTTTTCTAAGTCGAATTAGCATGTTTCCAAGCATTTCTGTGTGTTCCAAGCCATGTTTTTAAAAATATGCGTTTCTCGGCGAGAAAAGCGCATTTTCGCAAATGCTGTCGGGGAGGGTTCAAAGAGTGGGCTTTTGCTGGGATAAAGGTAAAATTTGAATAAATATATTTTTCTAAGTCGAATTAGCATGTTTCCAAGCATTTCTGTGTGTTCCAAGCCATGTTTTTAAAAATATGCGTTTCTCGGCGAGAAAAGCGCATTTTCGCAAATGCTGTCGGGGAGGGTTCAAAGAGTGGGCTTTTGCTGGGATTAAGTTACAATTG
>JARUPV020000031.1:0-32000 GCA_030347415.2 Decapterus maruadsi | reverse complement strand
GTATCACAGGTGAAGTGATGTTTTGGGAAGTGAGAGAAGTGACACTGGACTGTCTTGGTGATTGTGGTTCAGTTTCCATGTCAGTGCACAGTTCATAGCACATGTCATCAGATAGGTCACTGACAACACTTGCACATGGTTCACTGTGAACAGCATCATCTGAGAGAGTGGTGGTTACAACAGGACTGTGAGTTATGATTGGGATGGCTTCATTGCGGTGGACTGGGTTCAGGTTTTGAAACTCCACAGGCCTCAACTCATACTCACAGGACAGGGGCGTTTCTAACTTCTCATGACACAATTTGATCCTTTGAATCATGTCCCAGAGACGTGTGAATGTCATCATGACAGCAGAACCAGTTACAGGGGAACTCAGGGATATAGGCAAAGCCTCTTCATTTCTACTGTGTGGGTCAAAGAAACCATACCTGCCGGATCTGGTTCTGAACACTGCGATGCACAAGCCTGTCATGAACAGCAATCCATACTGCACTTCTGAAAGCAGACAACTCAGCCCAGCCAGTAAGTCAAGATAGTAATCAACACTTCTACGTGGAGGGTCTCCTAATGTGCCGTACCGTGACGGATGATTCATGTTTGCATAATAGACATCCCTGCGTGCATTTACTAGATTGGGCAGCTCGTCTGCAGTCAAATGAATATAGTCAGGGAACCTTGCCCTGGCCTCACTGTACAATACATTTCCTTTGTCCAAAATGCAGTCGAGGTCTGCTGTTTTTATGTTTTCATTCTCATAAAGAAAGGCGAGAAATGTCAAAGAGTTACATGTACATTGACTGTTGCTGTATTTACCATATTTATAATGGGACTGGCTGTAGGATGCACGTACTCTTATCTCAGTGGGCTCATCTACCTCATTAGCATGAGAAGCTTTGGCTACATATGAAGCAGCTCTTTGTCGTCCTGTTTTTAGGGCGTCAGCATAGGAAACCTGTGCTGCACCTGAAACATTGTGTTTACTTTGAGGATTTATTTTATGAGCACCTGAACATGTTGCTTTACATGGAGCATCACTGTGACATTTCCCTTCTACTTCAGCATAGGAAACCTTGGACGCAGGTGACCCCTCATGTTGACCTCTCTGTTGCACAGATGGACCAGGAAGCGTCTCACACTCGCTGCTCTGAAGATCAGGACTGTCGGCATGGACACTTGTATCTGCATCATGAGATTCCTTCTGCTTCTGCCACCGGAGTTTTTGAGCTTGAGCCCTTGAGTTCTTTCTTGGCATTGTTTCAAAACCACAAATACCACTTAGATGAGATACAGATTCTATATTAATCTATAATTTATGAAGAAGGACCTATTATTTACTGTGTTTTTCACAAATATGTCTTGAATGTCAAGCTTGTCAGTATGTTCCCAGAAAAAAAAATTGTCTCTTAAATTATTCTATTACACCAGACAAACTGGGTTTCCACAAGTATCAGTAAATTCAAATCTATGGGAAAATTAATTCAATGTACAACTATGGGAGGACTTGCTAATATGATGTTTAAATAATTAAACGTGTACTGTAAATAGCATCAGAGTTAAAGGCAAACGTGTAAGCCAAAATATAATATAATAATTAAAAAAAAAAAAAAAAACTAGCTTGTCGAAAGATCTTTGGCAGGATAATCACAAATCACCTAGTGCAGTGTATGTTTGACTGACAACCTTCTCTCTCTATCAGAGAGGACAGACTATACCAATTGCAATAATTAATAGCTTTAAGTATCAGTTTACAGTATCAGTTGTTGTTCTCACTGAACCTTGTCTGTTTTTTGACTTACCAATGTAAAATAAGTAAATGATGTGGATATGATTTATTGTGTTCTTGAACCTTGGATAATGATTTAAGTTTAATCCACCTCGACAAAGTGTGTGGTGACACGCAGATGTTGCTGCAGTTCAGCCACGGGTTACTTCAAGGGTGTGTCTTCAAACTAAGGACAGCTCCTCCAAATGAATCCAGGTCCTCTGTACAGGTGTCTTTTTTTATTCAAATATCAACAGGTTAAACAAAAGGTTTAGTAAAACTTCAGTTACTAAAACACAAGTAGTACACAAGTGTGATATTTCCAGTCAAACCTGAGCACAAACCTGTAGATCTCCAAAATGAGTGAGCAGGAACAGACTTAAATACTAGATAGAGAGCTCTTCTACTGTACAAGTTTTTTTTTCAGTATAGTCCAATTTTCTTTTCTTTCTTTGTGTAAATGTATGGAGAAGTAAAAGAAATTATCTTACAAATGAAAAAATATATAGTTTGGGAGAAGTCAAGCTATCTTCAGCCCTGTCAGTGGACTTTTTAAATTGTATGTACAAAAAATCAATCTGATATTTCTATCCTTAACAATCCTGTTTCAATAAATTTGTTAAAGTAGTCCAAATGGAATAAAAACTAAAAAAGCTGCCAAACTAGGAAAAAAAGACAAAGTAATCAATGAATGATGAGGAGAGGGAGATAGGACAGACAGAGCGTGAGAGTGGAGAGATCCTCTCAGATGTTGTAAAATAGCAAGATCCAGGAGCAATACCAGGTTCGTTGAAAATCAGGTATTCAAATGTATATTCAATGTTCAAGAAGTTTTTCGTTGAAAAGTAGGGCAGACACTGTCACAAAGGGCTTCTCAGCCAGTAAGTGAGCAGTGCTGAAGGCTTCACACCGAGAGCGACTGGCTGTGCGGTGATCTGCCGCAAAAAGTGAGTGGGACAGAGAGAGAGAGAGAGATGGGGAGCAGAGATGAGGCTTTGCGTTGACAGAACAAACTGTCAATGACCAGCCAAAAGAAAGAGGGGGATAGAAAGAGTCATATAATGGAGAGGTGATGAACCACGGGAGAGGTGGAGGACAACAGAACCTGTAAGAAAAAGAACAAAACATTGTTACTTACATCCCTTACTAACATCCCTCTCCTTTCACTTTTTTTTAATTCAAACTGAAAATTATATTGGCAACTATGATTAATTCGATCATGTCTATTCATCATCTTTGTCCCTGTGGCTGCCATTAAAAAATTAAAATGGCACAAAAAAAGAAAAAAGTTTAATCGCTATCCACCTTTTTCCGAACGAACGTAAGCCTGTTTTGCCGGTTTTGCTCTTCCGGTGGAATTTTATGTTTACGTTTGCATGGTTTCGGTAGTCGTTGTGGAGTTGTCAGTCTGTGTGTGTGTGTGTGTGTGTGTGTGTGTAAGCATGTGTAAACTTACCATGAAGTCTTCAGGGAGTCTTGAGTTGAAGAAAGGGGCAAGGCCAGCCAGAGAGTGGAAAAAGAGAGAAAAAAGACATTTTACAGTACACTCTTAGCAGTATTTGATTTTGTTTTCACATATGCACACATCATCAGAAGAAATCTGTCCACACATGACTGCTGAAACCAGAGTTTTTGAAAAAGTTCAACCTGGACTCCAGTTACAAAACAACAGTTTTAGGAGCCAACATCTACGCTAACATGTGGATGAGAAGCCAAACTGTGCCAAGAAACACACAGTTTCAAAAAATAACCACGTTTGTGTAAATGGCCCCTCAGTATAGGACATGAGCGTGCTGTCTTACCTTCCGGTTCAGTCTGAAGTTAGCAGTATCCATGGTGTGGGTTACAGAGGGAATAGAGAAAGAAAGAATAGGAGAGTTTAGCATATTGCATTTCAATTCAAATACTTAGGCTACACATCAATATTGTGTTTGTGGCCTCCAACACTATTGTCTTTATAGCAGAGTCATGACAATGTCCCTCACATGTAAACAATGCATGAGTTATATGGTTGGTTAGTCATGAGTCTCATGAGATGTCTCAGTGCTGTCTTCAAGGATGTTGGAATTCACATATTCACATATATAGACATAAAATACTTACATGTCACCAAAGGACAGCCTGGACGGAAAAGGTGGCCAGAGGGAGTGGACAGAGAGAAAAATGAAAAAACATTTTAGTATACTCCAGAATTATACAGTATTTCAGTATTACCTCTTCCTAATGCAGTTTTTAAGGACGATTTGTCTTCACCACAATTATCTAATTAAACATGAGGCACTGTTGTTTTTACAGTGCAGCACATGACACATAACCTTATTACATCAATGTCAAATACTGATAGGATATGTAAATATGGGGAATTTTGTTAAACTCAGTTTCTGTGTCTGTACTTACCAACCAAGTGCAGAGGTTCGACAATATTCTCTGTGTACAAGAAACAAAATATTAGTTCAGTCCAGTCTCTTTATGCAGCAGGCTATTATCAACTTCTCTATGACAATAAACAACATGTTTTTGTCTTATGTGGACACATGTAGTATTCACGTAAAACTACACAACCACCAATACATGCAGTGCTCCATCTCAATTATCTGCCTTTTCTATTTGCTTAAACACACAAATAATATGGTATAGTGGACTATGAAAAGACTATGAAAAAGGCTGACTAAGGCTTGTTAGCAATTACTTAACTGCAAAACTGTCCTACAATTGCATCCTCGTCTCATAAATAAATTAACACGTTCACATGATAGCTTTAATTTCCCCGGCGGGGAAGGCGAGCTCACTGCTGCCTGCCGCCAACGGCTGCTGCCTGCTGGATCACTCTAGCTGCTCTGCTGCGGCTAACAGCTGCTAACGGCTGCCTCGATGGGACTCGTTAGCGGCTCTTCCCCGGCCGACACGGCCGTGGAGCCGGTGACCGGCTGATTGACGGTAGATTCACTGTGTCACGGCTCTGTGTCCTCTCCTAGTAGTGTCTGCGCTACAGCGGCTCGTTAGTAGCTCGTTAGCAGCTCGTTAGCAGCTCGTTAGCGATGTAGCAGAAGTGTCGATGTGTGTTTATTACTTTCCCCCCCCTCCTTTTTACATCATGTAAACGTGAAGGTTCCTCTTCATTTTTTGTTCCCATGACAACAGGCGTTAGCATTAATGGCTACGCTGAGTTTAGCACTAGTTGCCAGGCTAACAGTAGCACGTCACTAAACACGGTTTTTACTCTGCTTTAAGAGGGAAATGTTTCGCCCCTTGATTTCTTTGAAGTCCATTTAAGCCCAAGGCCAATCGTGGTATCACAGTGAAACGGGAAAATGCATTTCTAACGTTTTGCAGTTGTCCATTAGAGTCATTGCCACTCACCGTTGAGACCTCAGAGCCGAATGACGTGACCTCCCACGGTGAAACGTTAGGATCTGGGTGATGTGTTTAAGGTGTACTCGGAAATTCCAAACTCACAATGAGAAAAAAGGAACGGGCTGTAGCAACTACATTTTTCCCCCTTCTTTGGGCTATTTTAGTGAAACATCAAAATATTATCACGGTTGCAGACAATTTAATCATCATATTAAAATTATTCCAGTCCAAGTTTTGAACTATGGAGGATTGTGTGTGTGGTTCATTTTAACTGATAACCTGTTTCCTGAACATTGCTTATCTCCGGCTCATCTCAAACCGAGTTACATTCAGTGATCATCCCTCTCACAGCCGACCGCTCGTTTAACCAGTTTCTGCGCTGCTTCGTCAGTGTTGTGAAAATCGCTACAGTGGTCAATCTGTGTTTTTTTCTTTGGCAATTTGGCAGGTGGCAGCGGCCCCTTTATGGTTCTTTTCTACTCTTTTCAGCCATATGAGATCCAGTCCCAGATACAGTCAGCGGAGGTGATACCCCCTCCATGGAATCACCTCCGCTGTGCCTAATAGTCGCGCGTAATGACAGCTCCTCGCCAGTGAAACATAATAAACTGCACGACTTCTTGCATGTTTGTCCAGTGAGTGAAGCCTTTATGCAGCGGTATACATAGGAGCAGGCGGCATGTCTAAAAGAGTGTAGTAGGATATTTTTGTGTGTGCTCCACTGGCGTAGCCACGGGTGTGCCAGGATGTGCCAGTGCCACCCACAGAGAAGCTGGCACACTCAAAAATGTGATGCATTTTTGTTATAGTCTTACTAACATGTTATCGATCAGTAAATAGATTTGTTAAAATTGCCGTCAGGTGATGTGTCGACACCTGCACCGGCTCGCGGAGAAACTGGACTAATGAATAATTAACGAGCTCAAGGCCAAGCCATGCTGTCTGCCCTTTAAATTGAGAGCTGCGCCGTGTGCGCACAGCGATATCGTTGTCCTCTTCTGCTTTGCGATATAAAACCATCAGGCCAAGCTGTTATGTGATGAATGATAAGCCCAGTAGTTGTTTTCAGATGGTTAGCTTTGTTTATCATGCGATCAAAGTCATTAAAGGGCCCGGGGCTCAGCTCATGGGACCGGGACTGAGAGACGTCACCGCTGCCTTCACCCCGTCTGTGATGCTACTGGTCAGGGCGTTTAGACCTGAGTGTGACCTGAGTGTCCCACCTGAGCTCTGTGCCATAGCGCGCAGCTCCAGCCCTATGAATGACAGCAGTCAGCTCCGACAGTGAGCTGCTGCTCAACACTGATCAGAGCAGTTCCCCCTCGTTTGCTTAGGTCTTATTATAAACTAAACTCTTATTTTGTTCTTTGCTGCATAGGCCTGTATCTCATGAGCGGAGCATATACACATCTGTCAGCAGCTGCTACACACACAATTTGACGGGACAGATTAGATGTTGATTTTGCGCTGCGCTCACGGACGCGTCGGTGCTGTGTTTGTGATTTGTCTGCTGCCTTGAATCCACCCTTTATACGTTCCTGTGACGGCAGCTGGACACGATGTAACACATTAGCGACAAATTAGCATCCTCCAGTTATCTCTGTGTGTGTGTTTGTGGATAGCCTACTGTAACAATTTCCCTTGTGCTAAGATTAAAGGGAACTGGCACAACGCCTCTCTGCTGCAGGTTTGCGTACTGGCGCGTTAGGGACACGGAAACCATGAATAACGATGAATAAGGTTGCTACTTAGACTCTGTATTTATGTATAGAGTATTATAACTCAAAACACTAGGCGGCCTATAATAAACAATTATACACAGATCAACAAACCCCTCCCTCCTCCCGCTGTCCATAAGGTCCGAGTTCCCGCAGGGAATGAATGTGTGGAGTGTGTGTGAGTGCGCGTGCACGAGCGCACAGTCTCTGTCCGTGTGTGTGTGTGTGTGTGTGTGTGTGTGTGTGTGTGTGTGTGTGTGTGTGTGTGTGTGTGTGTGTGTGTGTGGCGTGTGGAGTGAGAGAGGGAGAGAGCTTGTCCTACTGTCCACACGGGAGAGACGCCGCGAGGCGACCACGCCAATCCTCTCCCACGTCCCCCTTGGCTGAAACGGGCGTCACTTCCCCACCCTCGGACCCATCACTACACCTGTGCGCATTACGCACGCCATGACAGCTGGAAAAAACACTCATTCATAGTAGTGGGAGAGAAGCGAGAAGCAACGTGAGCGCAGTGCATTTCATTTCTCCTTTTTTTTTTTTTTTTTTTTTTTTTTTTTTCTTTTTAATTAATGTAGCAGGTGCAAACCAAGATATAACAGCATACATACATACATACATACATACATACATACATACATACATACATACATACATACATACATACATACATACATACATACATACATACATACATACACCATAACCCCAACCAAAAGAGACAAACAAACAAAGAAAGTCATAATTACAACAACACAAACCACCTGCATTTTTTCCAATTGTCATATAAATACATACAAATAGGTACTATAATAATAAACACAAACAAAAAATTTAAATCATAGATCGAGCAGTCTCAAAAGCCTCCTCCCTAGCTCTGAGCACACGCTGGCCTGCTCCATTCATCTTGGCAACTGAGAGCTCCAGTGATAGCATCTCTATTAAAGAGTACGTCCATTGATGTATAGAAAGTAAATGTGGTGGTTGCCACCTAACTGCTATCATCTTTTTAGCTACTGTACATGAGGATAGCCACAACAATCTTTGCATGTGGTTAAAGTTTTGCCCCGAATCATCATTTAGAAGCATACATTTTGGAGAGAGGTCGATCTCCAACCCAAGTGCATCAGATAGACGTTCTACTATTTGCTGCCAGAACGTTTGAGCACGTTCTGCATTTCATTTCTCCTGTGAGGAAGAAGAGAAAAAAAAGAAACCCGTGGTCCGACCTGACCCAGTTATTGAATGCTTACGTTTATTTAGAAGAAGTCTAAATTAAAACATTGTTGGACTACTTAGGCTATATAGATTCAACAATATCTAGGTGGTTGGAAATTATTTGAATTGTTGAATTGTGGTGAAAGAAAAAATAACATTGAAGTATACCCAAATTACTTTAATAAATTATAAAGAAACAGCTTGAAAACATTAGGCTATGTTATATAAATGTTAATAAAGATGAGGCAATGTCTAAAAAGTAGAACTTGTAATGAGGAGGCTGAATGACATGAAATGCAGGAGAATACCTGAATTGTTAAAGATAGCCTAGGTATAAAAAGAAAGGGTTAAGATATATAGGCTATACATTAACACATTAAAAATATGAAACTCCATACATGGTTGAAAAATGGCCTGAATTGTTGGAAACAATGAGAAAAGGTAAAAATCCTTCAAATGTTGAAGAGGTGTAAAAGTCTGAAGCCAGAACATGAAGAAGCTCCAAGCTCTGAAATCTCCATTAAGAGAACAAACTGAAATGTGTGTAGATAAATAACTTTTTAGATAGGCTATCTTTAGAATCCTTACTGACACTTAGTATTGGCTTTTGATGTAAAGGCTGATTTCTGCAAGGTTGTTGTGAGGAAGAGAAACCACAGCCTGATCAGAAGTATGAAAGCTAAGGTCTCTGAGCTGGTTGAAAGGTACAAAAAATGAGCACAATCCTCTCCCATGTCCCCCTTGGCTGAAACAATTATAATTATGCTGAAAGCAGCTGAACCTGAATAAGCCAAAAAAAATCATTGAAACAAAGTTGAATTAGCTGATGAACTGTTAAAGAAGTATAACATTGAAGCAGAGACATATAACTTGTAGATTAATGTAAAAAGCAGTAGAAATGTTAAAACGGTAGAAGAGTTGAAATCTGGAACTAGCCCAACAGAAAGGAAAACTGATGAACCAGCAGTGAGAATAGATTAAAAAGTAGGAACATGTAAGCAGGAAGCTGAATGACATGACATGGTGGAAAAAATCCTGAATTGTTTAAGATAAGTGTAATGAATGTGTTTTTAGTCTAAAATTAGTAGGAATGTTGAAAATGCAGAGGAATGTGTTGGAAAATCCTGCATTAATCCTGCATCAGCTCATTAATCGGCATTGAGATGCCGATTAATGAGCTGTAAACCAGAGTGTCTGTGTATTTGTGTGTATAGATAGATAGATAGATAGATAGATAGATAGATAGATAGATAGATAGATAGATAGATAGATAGATAGATAGTGTGTGTGTGTGTGTGTGTGTGTGTGTGTGTGTGTGTGTGTGTGTGTGTGTGTGTGTGTGTGTGTGTGTGTGTGTGTGTGTGTGTGTGTAATTTAGAACACAGATGCCTTGTTGCCATGGTGAGTTTCACTGCTTGGATGAGAAACAGGTCTGTGACACCCTCAAACACATCCAATTTAAGATTAATTTAAACTTGGTAAGAGCAAAAAGGTTTTCATTCTCTGAATCCTAAGACCTTGCTGAACAAGGACATGTTCTTTTGGTGTTTCTAGAGTAGAAATTGTTGTTTCTAGAGCAGGTTAGAAACAGAGGTATTTTTGGTTTTATCAGAAATTCAGCTCCCACTTTTGAATGAGAGTGAATGAGAGGAAGGGAGGGAACAGGCTGCACTCAGAGGCTCCTAGTTTAAATTCTGTACGTCTCTCTGGGTTTTTGAGCACACAGTGAGAAACAGGACAGGTTTGTCTACAAAAGTGGAGAAAATGATGTGTCTAGTGTGAAATTTGTGGCCGTGGGGACAGGTTAGAGAGCAAAGTGTCAGAGGATTTTCAGACAGTCTCTCACTCTACCAACTGACGTCCTCCACTCTAGCTCTGAACATTCCGTCCCATTGACTGCCATGTTAAATCTGAATTTTGTCAAAATTGATCATGAACAGTTGAAGGGTACTGATCAATAACCGTAGAATATATGAAAAGGTTGAATTTACTGTGAATAGTTGAAAGTTTTGTGAACATTTTAAAAGTTGAATGAAGTCTGTAGCTGAAAGTATGTTGAAGCAGTTGAAGTTTAAAGAAGCACAAGATTTGAAGAGTTTAAAGACTATTTCAATTCATTTCCTATGGGGAAAAAAAGTCAGAAAAAGTTAAATATTTTAAAAAGTTTAAATAGTTGAAAAGAGAAAAGTCATAGCACAAATGTCCTGAAAAAGCCGCACGTTTTAATATATGAATTGTTGAAATGGCAAAAAGTATGAAGGACTAGTTTAACTGCGAAAAACGGCGGAAGAACCCAGAATAATAAGAATAAGAACTAGAAAAGGCATTTCCAAGAATGGAAATGGTGTGAATGCAGAATGCAGCTGAACGCTATTGCTGAAGCAATGCTGAATAAGCTGAAGAAATCATTGAAACAAAGTTGAATTAGCTGAAGAATTGTTGAAAAAGTTTAACATTGAAGCTGATATATATAACTTGAAGATTAATGTCTTTATATTATATTGAAGTTTGTTACACTTGAATTGAAAAGGTGAAGTCTGTGACAGCACAGCTGCTACTCAAATATATTGGAAACTGACAGCAGAACAACATTGTAAGGAAAAGAAATGGTTAAAGTGTTTACGGTAAATAAATTTAAACATTTAAAAAATGTTACTAAAAATATTTTTAATAGTATAAAGTCTGTTTCAATCAACCAACATGTAGTGAACAATGGACATCATGATTTTGAACAGTGAAACATAAATCTTGTAGATGGAACATACAAACAAATAGAAATATATATAAATCATTAAAAAAAAGTTAACTGAAACAAACATAACATGCATATCCATTTGTCAACACAGTCACACTTTGCGCAATTAAAAACATTGAACAGATTTTGACACAAGGGGTTGTAAAAGTCAGTTCACAGAAAACAATTTGGAAGGAGGAGGTTATAGTGACATCAAAATGGCTTTTGTGCAAACCATACAGCACACGGTGAACTCACCTGTGTCTAATATAGAAGGTAGTCAGTTTGAAAAGATTAAATGAAAATGAAATCATAAAATGCTAATAATAATAATAATAATAATAATAATGATAATAATAATAATGATAATAATAATAATAATAATAATAATAATAATAATAATAATAATAATAATAATGAAACAAAACAAAACAAAACAAAACAAAGAAACATTTGTTAGGATAGCGTTAAATAGACAAAGAGGCTGGGAGGAAATGAAAAGGAAACAAATACATTTTATAAATTGGAAGAGGGCCTTTAACTTCTTTGAACAATTAATGTCATGCAAGAAAACCTAATGGAAATAAGAAAGAAAGAAAACTTGAGGATAACTTTAGGCTTTTTTGTGTTTTTCACATGTTGGTTAGATAGGGCTAAATTCTTCAGTCATGAACAGTTATAATAATGATACTTCATGACTCCAACCCCAGTGGACGTTAACTGACATTCATGCCATTAAAGTCTAAAATTCAGCTGTGTGTTGATATTCAACAGATGGTATTTAAATTAAAACCAAGTCAAAGACTTAGGTGAGAAGAGTAGCACAAGAACAATCACATCATTGTGATGTGGTCCATGCGAAGAAGTTCATTTTGGTTTCACACATTCAACTTGTGTGTTACGATTCATGTCTCTATACTGGGATTTTCATTAGCCCTAGGCTAAGTGCACACATGCGAAGAACCTTTCACCTACCAGCTGAAACCCCACAAAAGTGATTTTTTAAAAAGTGAATTAAAATGAATAGAAATGTAGATTTTGCTGTCAGTTGTCATCTGTCTAAGCATCCCCTTTAATGGTATTTATAGTTTTACAACAATAAAGACTTATATTATCTTATCCAATCTTAAATACAGTCTCAAATATATATTATTTGAAAAACTGGTATGAGTATGAGATATAATGTAACAAACTTAATGTTGCATGGCATAAAGGAGGACACATTTTTAAACAAAGAGGTTTTGAGGAAAGTGTGAAATAAAAAGGAAAAGAATGAAATCTACAAAAGAAAAACATTGTTTGGACAGAGGACAACAGTTAAATTGACAATTTTCACAGTACATTACATCTGTACAGTACAGTAAAGATGTAAATGCAAACATCAGCACTAAGAGGTGATTTTGTCAGTGACAGACTTCTTCGAGAAGGGTTGCATAACAAACATGTTTCCCTTAACACTTGGGAGCTGCTTAGTGATGCAGAGTAGAGGTTTCTGTCACTCAGAAAAACTGAGGGACCACTGACCTGCAGGCTTGTGTGTTCCTGCAGTACTGCACCTGATCATTTGCCAGAGGATTGACAGTACAAAGGCTCCACTGAACTGGACTGTGCACAGGACTGGATGTGTGATGAGGACGGAGGAGGGGGGGCGGGCTGATTCTGACGAGAGAACATTAAAAGACTTATACTTAAATATATGCAAGAAGACATGTTCATTGGTGAGACTGACACATAAATCTAATACCTACAGTTTTCAGTGGCAACATGATTGCTTGGTCGTGATGAGCTGCTCCAGCATCTCAGAGTCAGAGTCGTCTCATCCTCAGCTTTCAACACTGGCTGGAACTGGCAGGAAGCAGGACCTGTTCCTGTGTGGTCAGCAATGATGGGTCCACTGTAGACTGACGGTTAAGATGGCGTGGTAACATCAGGTCAGCAGCAGCGTGATAACTTAGTCGTTGTGCTAAGCAGGTGATCCTGACAAGATAAAACAGAAAGTCATGAATAATCAAATGAGAAATGTGATCAAATGTTACATGAAGTGTGATGATCAAACACCCTGGTCACTACTGTAGGGAAAAACAATACCTTCTCCCCAGCTGCACATCACACAGGCTCAGAATGCTGTCCAGTTCTGGGTGTCTCTACTGTTTTGTGGAGAGATCACAGACCTGAGGGAAGAAGGTTACATTTTTACTTGAGCTGCCACACAAATGTTAGACAAATTGTTAAAAGTTTTTATCCTGTACCTGTGCCTCTGTTATGAGGAGACCTGGGCACTGGCAGCAGCAACATATCTCTGGTCCAGTGAAGCGGAAGCAGACGTTGGCTGGAGTCATCTGATCCTCTGATCCTTCTGAAGAATGACCTGTCCAGTCCTGAGTGTCTCTACTGTTTTGTGGAGGGATCACAGTGGAGTACACCTGATGGAAGAGGTAGTGGAGATCACATTGTTACTTGAGCTGTTACACAAGCGTTAGCCTACAGTTGACAACATCAACTTAAGAGTCACATAACCAAAGTTGTGTTTAATTTAATGCTGTACCTGTGCCTCTGTTGGGAGGAGACCTGGACGCTGGCAGCAGGAACACCACTCTGGTTCAGCAGTCACGGTCCACTGTTGATTGACAGAGCTCTTGGATGCTGTTGTGTTGTCTCATCTATGGCAGCATGATGATGTGTTTGTTGTCAGCTGATCCAGTGTGTCACAGTCAGACTGAAGGTGAAGCAAAGGTTGGCTGAAGTTCTCTCATCCTCTGCTTTTAAGAATGGCTGAAACTTTCATGAAGTGGAAGGAGTCTGTGTGTGGTCCAGCAGGTGCAGCTCTGCTACTGATTAACAGTTCAGATTGTGAAGTGGCAGTTCTGTACTGAAATGATGACGTTGTTGTCACAAGCTGATCCTCATAGTCAGTGATGCAAAGCTGTCCTCACTGAGGACACAGGACAACTGTGCCTCATGTCCAGAAGAAATAAACATTTAAGTAAGTAAAAAAAACTTCATGTAAATATGAAAGAAAACTTATTTTATAAAAGAAAACTTAGTTCTAAACTGGCCCCAGCTGGTGGGTATGAGGAAGTATGTGTAGAGAACACATACTTCCTCAAGTATTAGCAGGTGTGTAAAGCTGTACACACTGATACTGTTGTACAGATGTATGTTGTATGCTGTGTGTAGCTGCTGTGTATACAGCAGCTACACACAACTGTTAGACCGGTGCATTTACCAACCCAAACCCAAACCCACCCTGGTAAATGCACCGGTCTAAACAGTCTGAGAATCCATAAAATTGTAGTTACCTGAAAAACCATGTGAACCATAACAATATTTAACCCTAGAAAATGACATCCCATGCAATTAAGCAACTCTTTAAATATCAGATTAACACTAACATGTAACATTAAATATGTTTTTTTATGAACCTTGCGACATTATTCATCCCCTGAAGTACACTTAGTGAAACAAGTTCAACAACAATGTGGTTACCAAAACAACACAACACAATGCTCTGTGGGTTTACCTTACCTCACCTCACCAGGAACCTGAACAGAGTGCATGGTTAGAAATAGAAAAACACTTTTACCACTTGACATTTCAGTTTTTTTTTAATCATTATTATTATTTTTTCTTTACCCTTTAACACTCACCTGACTTCTTCATGAACTGTCAAAGGACAACACACAGTACACAGGGTTGTGATAACTGTAGTAGGTCTTCAGCACACCAGAATGGAGACACTGCTGAGGTCGAGAGATGAAAACCAGGTCCAGCGCTGTGTTCTTGTCTGTGGTTGGCTCAGTGATGAGCTGTTCATACCCTCTGGACCGAAACATCTCCAGGATTGGCTTGTTTCCATCGGACAGAAGATTCTCATTGAAGTCTCCACAGACGATCACGGGGTGAACATCCATGATCTCCAGTGAGTCCACAAGGCTGTTCAGGTTCGACAGGAACGATCTCACACTGTAGTCTGGAGGTCTGTACACGGCTGCAATCAGTGCTCTCACTGGGGCCTCAACCTTTAAAGCTACAAACTCAAGGTCTGTCACATTATGAACATACTGCTTTTCACGCACCTGGATGTGGTCTCTGACATACACAGCAACTCCACCACCAGCTCTGTTGGCCATCCGGGGAACATTGGTGTAGGACAGGTGTCTGTTGCGTCTGAACATGTTGTAGCCTTGAAGGTGAAGACTCTCTGCCACAAAGGAGCCCTGCAGGTGGGTTTCTGTGAGACACAAAACATCTGCAAAACACAGTTCATGATGGCTCTTGATGTCATTGATGTGAGCTGGCAGTCCCTCTGTGTTGTGGTGAACAATGGTCAGAGTGTCAGGTCGGCTCAGCGTGTCTCTGAGTGCAAGAAGTGGCATCATGTCATCCAGGTTCACTTGTCTCATGGCCTCGAGCGCTTCAGTGATTTCAGTGTTGGCATAGATTTTACTCTCATCCATGTCCAGCAGGTGCAATCCACTCAGGGAGGTGACTCTGCTAACAGCCACATAAGCCATGCCAGGCTCAAAGATGTTTTTCAGTGAGACAACAGCTGACTGTCTTGTCATACCTTGAACCTTGTGAATGGTGCATGCAAAAGCCAGCCTGATGGGAAACTGTCTGCGTACTGCTCCTTTCTGTTTCAGCTGCTCTTCTGATCTCTCGATGTAAACAAGGTTGTCAGCTGATCCTGATGCTGTTCCATCATCCATCTGGAGACCAAGCATCTTGACATGTTGTTCAGAGGTAACCATCTTGACCAGAGTAGCAAACGACCCGTTCACCAGTCCTTTAGAAACATCCAGGTTTCTGGTCAGCATGACACGGACACCTTCAGCAACTTGGAGGGTGTCTGGTAGCTCATTTGTACCTCCTGTGAACGGTTTCTCCTGTCGAGTCATTTTCCCACTGCTTGGGTCCTTTTTATAGTCGTCTGCATCAATTTCTGTGATTTGTAAGTGAAACTTTCTTAACGTTGCAGAGTTGTGGGCATCAACTTGTTTGTTGGTGGCAAAAATGTGCAGGGCATCAGCGGGGCATTGATCTGGTTCAGTGATGGCCTGTGAGAGCAAAGCTCTGTCTGCTTCTGACAACTCCTCTGACTTGTCTTTCACACGGATCCTGTTCAGCATCTCTGCAAAAGCAACATCATCCTTCTGACGCATGATCTCAGTGAGCGTGATCATCTGAAAGTTTTCCTGCCACAGGTCAATGTTTTCTGGGTCGTGCACACACAGAGGTTTAGACTGTCTGACTGGTGGTAGCTGATAGAAGTCTCCAACAGCGATGACTGACATTCCTCCAAAAGGTTTCTGGCTGCCTTTGATCTGTTTCAGTCTGACATCAACATATGCAAATAGGCCCTTTGACACCATTGAAATTTCATCAATGATGATTATTTCTGTGTTGATCAGTTCTGCTCTGACTTCATCCAGTTTGTTACCCAGTCCCACAAAAGGAGGTTTCAGACTTCTGGGGAGCTTCAGCAGAGAGTGCAGAGTATTTCCACAGATGTTAAATGCTGCGGTTCCAGTGAAGGCAGTTAACAGCACAGTGGGGCTTGATATGTCAGTCTCGTCTGCATGTCTCGGCAATTTACACAGTATCTTTGACGCCTCTGCATGGATGCATTTGATGAGATGTGACTTTCCTGCTCCAGCTCCACCATTGATATAGATGAACAGCGGCTCTGAATTTAGGTTACAAACACGCTTGATGCACCAGTCTCTGATTAAATAGAAGACACAGGCTTGTTTCTGGTTCAGGTTCTGATACATGTGACGTAACACAGCAGGATCCATTGCAGGGGGCTCTCTGATGGCTCTGGCTTCTGTTACAGCGTTAGCCTGTCGATTGTAGTCTGGGACATTTTCTTGTACATTGTCATCATGTGGCTGTGCTTGTAGCTCCTCGATACACTCCATCCTCACAAGTTCAGACTCGGGTGCCAAGTTGTTCCACTCATCAATCACTCCTCCGTTCTGCTCGTACTCTTGCACAGCTTGCTCAATCTCTTCACTGTTTTTCTCATACTTGTCTTTGTTGCGTTTCACAATATTTTTAACCAACTCACCGTGCTCACGACCAGGCAGACGTGCAATGCCACTTTCGTAAAATGACTGGTACGTGGGTAAATATGGCCTTTTCAGTTCTCCATCTGATCTGTAGGGAAGGTACAGCTTCAGCAGTGATCCGTAATGTTGGTCAGGACTTTTTTCCTTTGATGGTCGGTAGAATCTGATCACAGCGGGCTTGTCGTTTTTTCGTCTTTGAACAAATCCCGAGTCATTCAGCAAGCGAAGGGCATCTTTGCCTTTTGTCTGATTGCCATAGAGAATCCTGCATGTAGCTGCAAAATCAGCAAAACACATCTCCTCAAACTCTGCTGTCTCAGGTCTGTTTTTATATTTGTCCGATAATGACGTAAGCCAGATTGAGGTTGAAGTTTCGGGTGTTGCGTTCTCCAGGGCTGACATGGGCTTACTCATTTTGACTGGATTGTCATCTGTGGATAGGAATACAACACCTCGTGAACACTTCTTTAGTTTGAGACCACATGCTCTTGCTACAGCTTCCTGTGCTGAGATCTCTCTCTTCTTTGAATATGCCTGCATGACCTCTCTCATTTCATCACATTCATTGACATGTTCTTTGTTTGAGTTTTCAATCACTGTTTTCAGATAGTCTGACATTTTGGACTCTTGCTTGGTGATGTAGCTGGTCAAATACATAACGCAGCTGTATGAATTCAAAATAAAGCTCACATCAATATTTGCGTCCCAAGCCTTGAGAAGGTACGGATTATACCCGTTTACCCAGCAGTCTTTAGGGTCACGTTTCAGTGTCAACGAGCAGGATGTGGCAATCAAGCTCGTGCATTCCTGATATTCTCTGACTGTGAGATTATAGCGAGCCAGGAGCTGCTCTAAAGTCAGGTCTGCAATCTCAGGGTCGTTCAGGATCGCGTTCAGTGGTTGGAGTTTCTTTTTGGCATTTTCCACCGCTTCAGAAATGTCAGTGTCACTTTCAAAAGGTCTGGTGATCATTGTCTCTTTGCAGGGCTGTTTAGGAAATCCAAATCTGCAGGCAGAGCCAAAGCTTCTGAAACATGTGCGAGAGTGGTTTCTGCTGTGCATCTGTAACTCTGTCACCTTTCTGTGCAGTTCAGGTTGTCTGTGTCGGTCAGGGAGCTGAGCTGAGACGTACTTTGAAACAAAGTCACACACGCTTTTGTCACTGTCTTCTCCACATACTGGTGCACCTTCTATCCACAGCAGGCAGTGAATGTGCGGGCTTCCTCTGTGCTGAAACTCTACTCTGTAGAAATAGTCATTTATTTTTCCTAAAGGCTGTGCCGGGCTCAGCAGAAGGTCTCTGAATAAAGCCTCTACTCGTTTATCAAACATACGCATGGCTGTCACAGGATTGCTCCTCAGTATGTCACACTTTGCAGACCAGTCAAGCTCGTCAAAATCGACATCCTCACCCTGTTGTCTTTTTATTGCTTCAATCACCTCAGGCCAACGCATTTCAGCTGCAGAGAATGTACAGAAGAAGGTAGGAGTTCCCAACTGTCTGATCATGGCAAACAGATCTCTGGTTGTTCTCTGCCAGTAGGCTGGAGTTCCTCTGAGTGGCTGCATGAACCTCACTGCATCTTTATTTCTCACCAGTCTCTCCACCTCACGTTTATCCAGTAACATGTCTGATGTTATTCTGCGTCCGTCTCTGGTCATAGGCTTTGCTTTTCTTAATAGAATGCTCATGCTGTTTGTGGCCAAGTGAATTTCAGTTACAAACTGAGCAAAAAACAAGTAGTTTGTGTCTCTAGCAAAACGATTGTCAACACAGAAAAGTCTAGCTTTGAAATAGCCGCTGGGCGACAGTTTAACAAGTCTAGCTTCATCCAGTGTGTTCTGACCTGTAGGAAACTGCACGGGGAAAGCCAAAGACTCGAGATTGGGAGTTTTAAAGAAACCAACAGGGGTATTTCTTTCAGCAGGCGCCACAGAGTAGATTCCCTCACTGAAACTCAATATGTCCTCTGAAACATCAGTCGGCTGAAGACACGAGTCAAGTGCAAATCCGCCATTAGGAAGGTCTCCTTCTTGTTCCTCATCATCAGCTCTCTGCTCAGTTGGTTGTTCAGCATTTCTTTGTTCATCATCACATGACAACATGTCACCTTCATGTTCCTTATCAGCCCTCTGCTCAGTTGGCTGCTGCTCAGCATTTGTTTGTTCACCATCACATGACAACATGGCAACATCCTGTTCCTCACCATCAGCTCTCTGCTCAGTTGGTTGTTCATCACATGGCGTGTCAACATCCGCTCTCTGCTCAGTGGGTTGGTCACAATCACATGACAACATGTCAACATCCTGCTCATCGTCAGATTCATTCTCTACCTCATGGATTGCTTCATTGTCAAACATATCAATTTCCAGCAAATCATCCTCATTGTAATCATCATCATTCATCATTTCTCCCTGCTCATCATCATCATCATCGTCATCAGGAAGTGTAGGGTCACACAGCTCAGCATCATCTCTGATAATTACATCCTTGTACTGTGGGTGAATCTCTTTCAGTTTGTGCAGCGCCTGAACCAGTTTAGACCAGGTGACAGTCTGGAACAGCTGATGACCTCTGTAACACAGTCGTCTCTTCAGTTTCACTCTCAACACCTGAGACTCACTTCTCACTCTGGGCAAAGCTTCAACCGTTTCCTCTACTTCAGAGGGGACACACACAACATTACCTCTTATTAAATTTTGTCTACCTTTGGGAAGAGGAATGATCTTGGCAAACGGGATACACTTAGCTATCAGGTGTCTCTCCAAAATGTTGAGGTCACACAGTTCAGGTGGAATGTCAGCGAGCTCCATGTTGTTGGCTGCAGCAAGAGACGGCATCGCTCCTTTCTTCACGTGATCGTGGCAAGTGAAGCATATAAACTCTTGTCTCCTCTCATCTGGCATCGTGCACTGTTCATTTCTGCAGACGTCATCACACACATGAACATATTTTCCAGTTAGACACGCTGCAACCACATTAGGATTTCTCACATAGTCTGACCTCTTACACTGTTTCACCTGATTTGGAAATGATGCTTTTAAACACACGGTGCACACAAAGGTGGGACCAGCTTTAATATGTGATCTGAACACAGATATGGCCTCTGCAATCACACTGTTGTCACTTTCAGGTGTTTGTCTATTGAGCCGTCTGTACTTCCTCTTTATTTTCATAGCACATCTCATATTGTGCATAGGTTTATAAGCTAGGTTGTTGTCATATCTTTCTCGCATTCTTTGCTTCATCAGTTCCCTGTGTCGTTGTCTATATGTCTGGTCATTATTGTAAAGCCTCCGAATATGCAAACACCTCTGTTCTCTAAATTGAGAATTTTCTCTGTATTTTTGTAAGAAATACAATTTTTGTTTCTCTTTAAAGTTGGGATCGTTTCTGTATCTTGAGGATAGATATGACTTTTTTTTTCTCTTTAAAGTTGGCATCGTTTCTGTATCTTATGGATAGATATGACTTTTGTTTCTCTTTAAAGTTGCCATCGTTTCTGTATCTTGCGGATAGATATGACTTTTGTTTCTCTTTAAAGTTGGCATCGTTTCTGTATCGCTTGGTGATATACTCTTTTTTCTGCTGTTTGATTTTAGGATTGGTCATGTAACAGCTCTTCATATATTCTTTGTTCTTTTGTTTACTTTCATTGTCTCGATAGCGGTTGGCCTTGTATTGCAGTTTCACCTTTCTGTATAATTCATTACAGTATTTGTTTTTTTCTTTTTTTTTTTTATTTCTCTGTATGTTTTGTTTGAAGCATACTTTTCTCTTTCTCTTGTTTTTTTGTCTTTTTTCTGTGTTCCTTTCTTCAAAAGTTTTATTTTTCTCATGAACTTGGATCTTTGGTTTTTGGACATTTTAGTCAGTTTTTGGGAGATGTCAGGTGAGACAGGTGTAGCGGTTTCAGTTGGGAGATGTTGTAATCTGATATGATGCTCTTGTATCACAGGTGAAGTGATGTTTTGGGAAGTGAGAGAAGTGACACTGGACTGTCTTGGTGATTGTGGTTCAGTTTCCATGTCAGTGCACAGTTCATAGCACATGTCATCAGATAGGTCACTGACAACACTTGCACATGGTTCACTGTGAACAGCATCATCTGAGAGAGTGGTGGTTACAACAGGACTGTGAGTTATGATTGGGATGGCTTCATTGCGGTGGACTGGGTTCAGGTTTTGAAACTCCACAGGCCTCAACTCATACTCACAGGACAGGGGCGTTTCTAACTTCTCATGACACAATTTGATCCTTTGAATCATGTCCCAGAGACGTGTGAATGTCATCATGACAGCAGAACCAGTTACAGGGGAACTCAGGGATATAGGCAAAGCCTCTTCATTTCTACTGTGTGGGTCAAAGAAACCATACCTGCCGGATCTGGTTCTGAACACTGCGATGCACAAGCCTGTCATGAACAGCAATCCATACTGCACTTCTGAAAGCAGACAACTCAGCCCAGCCAGTAAGTCAAGATAGTAATCAACACTTCTACGTGGAGGGTCTCCTAATGTGCCGTACCGTGACGGATGATTCATGTTTGCATAATAGACATCCCTGCGTGCATTTACTAGATTGGGCAGCTCGTCTGCAGTCAAATGAATATAGTCAGGGAACCTTGCCCTGGCCTCACTGTACAATACATTTCCTTTGTCCAAAATGCAGTCGAGGTCTGCTGTTTTTATGTTTTCATTCTCATAAAGAAAGGCGAGAAATGTCAAAGAGTTACATGTACATTGACTGTTGCTGTATTTACCATATTTATAATGGGACTGGCTGTAGGATGCACGTACTCTTATCTCAGTGGGCTCATCTACCTCATTAGCATGAGAAGCTTTGGCTACATATGAAGCAGCTCTTTGTCGTCCTGTTTTTAGGGCGTCAGCATAGGAAACCTGTGCTGCACCTGAAACATTGTGTTTACTTTGAGGATTTATTTTATGAGCACCTGAACATGTTGCTTTACATGGAGCATCACTGTGACATTTCCCTTCTACTTCAGCATAGGAAACCTTGGACGCAGGTGACCCCTCATGTTGACCTCTCTGTTGCACAGATGGACCAGGAAGCGTCTCACACTCGCTGCTCTGAAGATCAGGACTGTCGGCATGGACACTTGTATCTGCATCATGAGATTCCTTCTGCTTCTGCCACCGGAGTTTTTGAGCTTGAGCCCTTGAGTTCTTTCTTGGCATTGTTTCAAAACCACAAATACCACTTAGATGAGATACAGATTCTATATTAATCTATAATTTATGAAGAAGGACCTATTATTTACTGTGTTTTTCACAAATATGTCTTGAATGTCAAGCTTGTCAGTATGTTCCCAGAAAAAAAAAATTGTCTCTTAAATTATTCTATTACACCAGACAAACTGGGTTTCCACAAGTATCAGTAAATTCAAATCTATGGGAAAATTAATTCAATGTACAACTATGGGAGGACTTGCTAATATGATGTTTAAATAATTAAACGTGTACTGTAAATAGCATCAGAGTTAAAGGCAAACGTGTAAGCCAAAATATAATATAATAATTAAAAAAAAAAAAAACTAGCTTGTCGAAAGATCTTTGGCAGGATAATCACAAATCACCTAGTGCAGTGTATGTTTGACTGACAACCTTCTCTCTCTATCAGAGAGGACAGACTATACCAATTGCAATAATTAATAGCTTTAAGTATCAGTTTACAGTATCAGTTGTTGTTCTCACTGAACCTTGTCTGTTTTTTGACTTACCAATGTAAAATAAGTAAATGATGTGGATATGATTTATTGTGTTCTTGAACCTTGGATAATGATTTAAGTTTAATCCACCTCGACAAAGTGTGTGGTGACACGCAGATGTTGCTGCAGTTCAGCCACGGGTTACTTCAAGGGTGTGTCTTCAAACTAAGGACAGCTCCTCCAAATGAATCCAGGTCCTCTGTACAGGTGTCTTTTTTTATTCAAATATCAACAGGTTAAACAAAAGGTTTAGTAAAACTTCAGTTACTAAAACACAAGTAGTACACAAGTGTGATATTTCCAGTCAAACCTGAGCACAAACCTGTAGATCTCCAAAATGAGTGAGCAGGAACAGACTTAAATACTAGATAGAGAGCTCTTCTACTGTACAAGTTTTTTTCAGTATAGTCCAATTTTCTTTTCTTTCTTTGTGTAAATGTATGGAGAAGTAAAAGAAATTATCTTACAAATGAAAAAATATATAGTTTGGGAGAAGTCAAGCTATCTTCAGCCCTGTCAGTGGACTTTTTAAATTGTATGTACAAAAAATCAATCTGATATTTCTATCCTTAACAATCCTGTTTCAATAAATTTGTTAAAGTAGTCCAAATGGAATAAAAACTAAAAAAGCTGCCAAACTAGGAAAAAAAAGACAAAGTAATCAATGAATGATGAGGAGAGGGAGATAGGACAGACAGAGCGTGAGAGTGGAGAGATCCTCTCAGATGTTGTAAAATAGCAAGATCCAGGAGCAATACCAGGTTCGTTGAAAATCAGGTATTCAAATGTATATTCAATGTTCAAGAAGTTTTTCGTTGAAAAGTAGGGCAGACACTGTCACAAAGGGCTTCTCAGCCAGTAAGTGAGCAGTGCTGAAGGCTTCACACCGAGAGCGACTGGCTGTGCGGTGATCTGCCGCAAAAAGTGAGTGGGACAGAGAGAGAGAGAGAGAGATGGGGAGCAGAGATGAGGCTTTGCGTTGACAGAACAAACTGTCAATGACCAGCCAAAAGAAAGAGGGGGATAGAAAGAGTCATATAATGGAGAGGTGATGAACCACGGGAGAGGTGGAGGACAACAGAACCTGTAAGAAAAAGAACAAAACATTGTTACTTACATCCCTTACTAACATCCCTCTCCTTTCACTTTTTTTTAATTCAAACTGAAAATTATATTGGCAACTATGATTAATTCGATCATGTCTATTCATCATCTTTGTCCCTGTGGCTGCCATTAAAAAATTAAAATGGCACAAAAAAAGAAAAAAGTTTAATCGCTATCCACCTTTTTCCGAACGAACGTAAGCCTGTTTTGCCGGTTTTGCTCTTCCGGTGGAATTTTATGTTTACGTTTGCATGGTTTCGGTAGTCGTTGTGGAGTTGTCAGTCTGTGTGTGTGTGTGTGTGTGTGTGTGTGTAAGCATGTGTAAACTTACCATGAAGTCTTCAGGGAGTCTTGAGTTGAAGAAAGGGGCAAGGCCAGCCAGAGAGTGGAAAAAGAGAGAAAAAAGACATTTTACAGTACACTCTTAGCAGTATTTGATTTTGTTTTCACATATGCACACATCATCAGAAGAAATCTGTCCACACATGACTGCTGAAACCAGAGTTTTTGAAAAAAGTTCAACCTGGACTCCAGTTACAAAACAACAGTTTTAGGAGCCAACATCTACGCTAACATGTGGATGAGAAGCCAAACTGTGCCAAGAAACACACAGTTTCAAAAAATAACCACGTTTGTGTAAATGGCCCCTCAGTATAGGACATGAGCGTGCTGTCTTACCTTCCGGTTCAGTCTGAAGTTAGCAGTATCCATGGTGTGGGTTACAGAGGGAATAGAGAAAGAAAGAATAGGAGAGTTTAGCATATTGCATTTCAATTCAAATACTTAGGCTACACATCAATATTGTGTTTGTGGCCTCCAACACTATTGTCTTTATAGCAGAGTCATGACAATGTCCCTCACATGTAAACAATGCATGAGTTATATGGTTGGTTAGTCATGAGTCTCATGAGATGTCTCAGTGCTGTCTTCAAGGATGTTGGAATTCACATATTCACATATATAGACATAAAATACTTACATGTCACCAAAGGACAGCCTGGACGGAAAAGGTGGCCAGAGGGAGTGGACAGAGAGAAAAATGAAAAAACATTTTAGTATACTCCAGAATTATACAGTATTTCAGTATTACCTCTTCCTAATGCAGTTTTTAAGGACGATTTGTCTTCACCACAATTATCTAATTAAACATGAGGCACTGTTGTTTTTACAGTGCAGCACATGACACATAACCTTATTACATCAATGTCAAATACTGATAGGATATGTAAATATGGGGAATTTTGTTAAACTCAGTTTCTGTGTCTGTACTTACCAACCAAGTGCAGAGGTTCGACAATATTCTCTGTGTACAAGAAACAAAATATTAGTTCAGTCCAGTCTCTTTATGCAGCAGGCTATTATCAACTTCTCTATGACAATAAACAACATGTTTTTGTCTTATGTGGACACATGTAGTATTCACGTAAAACTACACAACCACCAATACATGCAGTGCTCCATCTCAATTATCTGCCTTTTCTATTTGCTTAAACACACAAATAATATGGTATAGTGGACTATGAAAAGACTATGAAAAAGGCTGACTAAGGCTTGTTAGCAATTACTTAACTGCAAAACTGTCCTACAATTGCATCCTCGTCTCATAAATAAATTAACACGTTCACATGATAGCTTTAATTTCCCCGGCGGGGAAGGCGAGCTCACTGCTGCCTGCCGCCAACGGCTGCTGCCTGCTGGATCACTCTAGCTGCTCTGCTGCGGCTAACAGCTGCTAACGGCTGCCTCGATGGGACTCGTTAGCGGCTCTTCCCCGGCCGACACGGCCGTGGAGCCGGTGACCGGCTGATTGACGGTAGATTCACTGTGTCACGGCTCTGTGTCCTCTCCTAGTAGTGTCTGCGCTACAGCGGCTCGTTAGTAGCTCGTTAGCAGCTCGTTAGCAGCTCGTTAGCGATGTAGCAGAAGTGTCGATGTGTGTTTATTACTTTCCCCCCCCTCCTTTTTACATCATGTAAACGTGAAGGTTCCTCTTCATTTTTTGTTCCCATGACAACAGGCGTTAGCATTAATGGCTACGCTGAGTTTAGCACTAGTTGCCAGGCTAACAGTAGCACGTCACTAAACACGGTTTTTACTCTGCTTTAAGAGGGAAATGTTTCGCCCCTTGATTTCTTTGAAGTCCATTTAAGCCCAAGGCCAATCGTGGTATCACAGTGAAACGGGAAAATGCATTTCTAACGTTTTGCAGTTGTCCATTAGAGTCATTGCCACTCACCGTTGAGACCTCAGAGCCGAATGACGTGACCTCCCACGGTGAAACGTTAGGAGCTGGGTGATGTGTTTAAGGTGTACTCGGAAATTCCAAACTCACAATGAGAAAAAAGGGACGGGCTGTAGCAACTACATTGTTTTCCCTTCTTTGGGCTATTTTAGTGAAACATCAAAATATTATCACGGTTGCAGACAATTTAATCATCATATTAAAATTATTCCAGTCCAAGTTTTGAACCACGGAGGATTGTGTGTGTGGTTCATTTTAACTGATAACCTGTTTCCTGAACATTGCTTATCTCCGGCTCATCTCAAACCGAGTTACATTCAGTGATCATCCCTCTCACAGCCGACCGCTCGTTTAACCAGTTTCTGCGCTGCTTCGTCAGTGTTGTGAAAATCGCTACAGTGGTCAATCTGTGTTTTTTTTCTTTGGCAATTTGGCAGGTGGCAGCGGCCCCTTTATGGTTCTTTTCTACTCTTTTCAGCCATATGAGATCCAGTCCCAGATACAGTCAGCGGAGGTGATACCCCCTCCATGGAATCACCTCCGCTGTGCCTAATAGTCGCGCGTAATGACAGCTCCTCGCCAGTGAAACATAATAAACTGCACGACTTCTTGCATGTTTGTCCAGTGAGTGAAGCCTTTATGCAGCGGTATACATAGGAGCAGGCGGCATGTCTAAAAGAGTGTAGTAGGATATTTTTGTGTGTGCTCCACTGGCGTAGCCACGGGTGTGCCAGGATGTGCCAGTGCCACCCACAGAGAAGCTGGCACACTCAAAAATGTGATGCATTTTTGTTATAGTCTTACTAACATGTTATCGATCAGTAAATAGATTTGTTAAAATTGCCGTCAGGTGATGTGTCGACACCTGCACCGGCTCGCGGAGAAACTGGACTAATGAATAATTAACGAGCTCAAGGCCAAGCCATGCTGTCTGCCCTTTAAATTGAGAGCTGCGCCGTGTGCGCACAGCGATATCGTTGTCCTCTTCTGCTTTGCGATATAAAACCATCAGGCCAAGCTGTTATGTGATGAATGATAAGCCCAGTAGTTGTTTTCAGATGGTTAGCTTTGTTTATCATGCGATCAAAGTCATTAAAGGGCCCGGGGCTCAGCTCATGGGACCGGGACTGAGAGACGTCACCGCTGCCTTCACCCCGTCTGTGATGCTACTGGTCAGGGCGTTTAGACCTGAGTGTGACCTGAGTGTCCCACCTGAGCTCTGTGCCATAGCGCGCAGCTCCAGCCCTATGAATGACAGCAGTCAGCTCCGACAGTGAGCTGCTGCTCAACACTGATCAGAGCAGTTCCCCCTCGTTTGCTTAGGTCTTATTATAAACTAAACTCTTATTTTGTTCTTTGCTGCATAGGCCTGTATCTCATGAGCGGAGCATATACACATCTGTCAGCAGCTGCTACACACACAATTTGACGGGACAGATTAGATGTTGATTTTGCGCTGCGCTCACGGACGCGTCGGTGCTGTGTTTGTGATTTGTCTGCTGCCTTGAATCCACCCTTTATACGTTCCTGTGACGGCAGCTGGACACGATGTAACACATTAGCGACAAATTAGCATCCTCCAGTTATCTCTGTGTGTGTGTTTGTGGATAGCCTACTGTAACAATTTCCCTTGTGCTAAGATTAAAGGGAACTGGCACAACGCCTCTCTGCTGCAGGTTTGCGTACTGGCGCGTTAGGGACACGGAAACCATGAATAACGATGAATAAGGTTGCTACTTAGACTCTGTATTTATGTATAGAGTATTATAACTCAAAACACTAGGCGGCCTATAATAAACAATTATACACAGATCAACAAACCCCTCCCTCCTCCCGCTGTCCATAAGGTCCGAGTTCCCGCAGGGAATGAATGTGTGGAGTGTGTGTGAGTGCGCGTGCACGAGCGCACAGTCTCTGTCCGTGTGTGTGTGTGTGTGTGTGTGTGTGTGTGTGTGTGTGTGTGTGTGTGTGTGTGTGTGTGTGTGTGTGTGTGTGTGTGTGTGTGGCGTGTGGAGTGAGAGAGGGAGAGAGCTTGTCCTACTGTCCACACGGGAGAGACGCCGCGAGGCGACCACGCCAATCCTCTCCCACGTCCCCCTTGGCTGAAACGGGCGTCACTTCCCCACCCTCGGACCCATCACTACACCTGTGCGCATTACGCACGCCATGACAGCTGGAAAAAACACTCATTCATAGTAGTGGGAGAGAAGCGAGAAGCAACGTGAGCGCAGTGCATTTCATTTCTCCTTTTTTTTTTTTTTTTTTTTTTTAATTAATGTAGCAGGTGCAAACCAAGATATAACAGCATACATACATACATACATACATACATACATACATACATACATACATACATACATACATACATACATACATACATACATACATACATACACCATAACCCCAACCAAAAGAGACAAACAAACAAAGAAAGTCATAATTACAACAACACAAACCACCTGCATTTTTTCCAATTGTCATATAAATACATACAAATAGGTACTATAATAATAAACACAAACAAAAAATTTAAATCATAGATCGAGCAGTCTCAAAAGCCTCCTCCCTAGCTCTGAGCACACGCTGGCCTGCTCCATTCATCTTGGCAACTGAGAGCTCCAGTGATAGCATCTCTATTAAAGAGTACGTCCATTGATGTATAGAAAGTAAATGTGGTGGTTGCCACCTAACTGCTATCATCTTTTTAGCTACTGTACATGAGGATAGCCACAACAATCTTTGCATGTGGTTAAAGTTTTGCCCCGAATCATCATTTAGAAGCATACATTTTGGAGAGAGGTCGATCTCCAACCCAAGTGCATCAGATAGACGTTCTACTATTTGCTGCCAGAACGTTTGAGCACGTTCTGCATTTCATTTCTCCTGTGAGGAAGAAGAGAAAAAAAAGAAACCCGTGGTCCGACCTGACCCAGTTATTGAATGCTTACGTTTATTTAGAAGAAGTCTAAATTAAAACATTGTTGGACTACTTAGGCTATATAGATTCAACAATATCTAGGTGGTTGGAAATTATTTGAATTGTTGAATTGTGGTGAAAGAAAAAATAACATTGAAGTATACCCAAATTACTTTAATAAATTATAAAGAAACAGCTTGAAAACATTAGGCTATGTTATATAAATGTTAATAAAGATGAGGCAATGTCTAAAAAGTAGAACTTGTAATGAGGAGGCTGAATGACATGAAATGCAGGAGAATACCTGAATTGTTAAAGATAGCCTAGGTATAAAAAGAAAGGGTTAAGATATATAGGCTATACATTAACACATTAAAAATATGAAACTCCATACATGGTTGAAAAATGGCCTGAATTGTTGGAAACAATGAGAAAAGGTAAAAATCCTTCAAATGTTGAAGAGGTGTAAAAGTCTGAAGCCAGAACATGAAGAAGCTCCAAGCTCTGAAATCTCCATTAAGAGAACAAACTGAAATGTGTGTAGATAAATAACTTTTTAGATAGGCTATCTTTAGAATCCTTACTGACACTTAGTATTGGCTTTTGATGTAAAGGCTGATTTCTGCAAGGTTGTTGTGAGGAAGAGAAACCACAGCCTGATCAGAAGTATGAAAGCTAAGGTCTCTGAGCTGGTTGAAAGGTACAAAAAATGAGCACAATCCTCTCCCATGTCCCCCTTGGCTGAAACAATTATAATTATGCTGAAAGCAGCTGAACCTGAATAAGCCAAAAAAAATCATTGAAACAAAGTTGAATTAGCTGATGAACTGTTAAAGAAGTATAACATTGAAGCAGAGACATATAACTTGTAGATTAATGTAAAAAGCAGTAGAAATGTTAAAACGGTAGAAGAGTTGAAATCTGGAACTAGCCCAACAGAAAGGAAAACTGATGAACCAGCAGTGAGAATAGATTAAAAAGTAGGAACATGTAAGCAGGAAGCTGAATGACATGACATGGTGGAAAAAATCCTGAATTGTTTAAGATAAGTGTAATGAATGTGTTTTTAGTCTAAAATTAGTAGGAATGTTGAAAATGCAGAGGAATGTGTTGGAAAATCCTGCATTAATCCTGCATCAGCTCATTAATCGGCATTGAGATGCCGATTAATGAGCTGTAAACCAGAGTGTCTGTGTATTTGTGTGTATAGATAGATAGATAGATAGATAGATAGATAGATAGATAGATAGATAGATAGATAGATAGATAGATAGATAGTGTGTGTGTGTGTGTGTGTGTGTGTGTGTGTGTGTGTGTGTGTGTGTGTGTGTGTGTGTGTGTGTGTGTGTGTGTGTGTGTGTGTGTGTAATTTAGAACACAGATGCCTTGTTGCCATGGTGAGTTTCACTGCTTGGATGAGAAACAGGTCTGTGACACCCTCAAACACATCCAATTTAAGATTAATTTAAACTTGGTAAGAGCAAAAAGGTTTTCATTCTCTGAATCCTAAGACCTTGCTGAACAAGGACATGTTCTTTTGGTGTTTCTAGAGTAGAAATTGTTGTTTCTAGAGCAGGTTAGAAACAGAGGTATTTTTGGTTTTATCAGAAATTCAGCTCCCACTTTTGAATGAGAGTGAATGAGAGGAAGGGAGGGAACAGGCTGCACTCAGAGGCTCCTAGTTTAAATTCTGTACGTCTCTCTGGGTTTTTGAGCACACAGTGAGAAACAGGACAGGTTTGTCTACAAAAGTGGAGAAAATGATGTGTCTAGTGTGAAATTTGTGGCCGTGGGGACAGGTTAGAGAGCAAAGTGTCAGAGGATTTTCAGACAGTCTCTCACTCTACCAACTGACGTCCTCCACTCTAGCTCTGAACATTCCGTCCCATTGACTGCCATGTTAAATCTGAATTTTGTCAAAATTGATCATGAACAGTTGAAGGGTACTGATCAATAACCGTAGAATATATGAAAAGGTTGAATTTACTGTGAATAGTTGAAAGTTTTGTGAACATTTTAAAAGTTGAATGAAGTCTGTAGCTGAAAGTATGTTGAAGCAGTTGAAGTTTAAAGAAGCACAAGATTTGAAGAGTTTAAAGACTATTTCAATTCATTTCCTATGGGGAAAAAAAGTCAGAAAAAGTTAAATATTTTAAAAAGTTTAAATAGTTGAAAAGAGAAAAGTCATAGCACAAATGTCCTGAAAAAGCCGCACGTTTTAATATATGAATTGTTGAAATGGCAAAAAGTATGAAGGACTAGTTTAACTGCGAAAAACGGCGGAAGAACCCAGAATAATAAGAATAAGAATAAAGAAAATGGCCGAACAGAAGAACAAGAGTGTGAATGCATTCTGCATTCACACTAATAAAGAAAATGGCCGAACAGAAGAACAAGAGTGTGAATGCATTCTGCATTCACACTAATAATAACTAGAAAATGCATTTCCAAGAAGGAAATACGGGTGAATGCTTCAAGCTGTAAGCTGAATGACCTGAATGAATTGTTGAAACAATACTGAATTAGGTGAAGAAACTGAAGAAGCAATCTTGAAGAGATGAAAAAATATGAAGAGTTTGAAATGGTTGGAAATTAGGCTACTTGAATTGTTGAAGATTATGAAGAAATTGAAAGTCTGACGTCTACTTGAATATATTTAAAACTGACAGCTTGAAAACATTTTTGAAACATTACTAATAGAGATGGAACAATATCTGAAGAGTAAAAGTAGAAGATGGAAGATGGAGGATGTATGAAATGGGTACTTGAATTGTGAAGAATAGTAAGAATGAATTGAAATGCTTATGTCTACTCAAATAAGTTACTCATGGCTTGAAAACTTTGTTGAACCATTACTAATATAGATGAAACAATATGTGAAGAGTTAAAGTATAATAATATAGAAGGTGTTACAATACTTTAAAGGGAGAATAACTACATCATATCTGAAGGCTAAAAGTAGAGCATGTAACAGTAGAAGGGTTGAAGTCTGAAATACGTGAGAAAAGATTAAAAAGTAGAACTTGTCAGAAGGACGCTGAATTTGTATGAAATGTTTGGAAGATTTCTTGAATTTTTGAAGATTGGTGTAAGGTGTACTGATTGAAAAATGGCTTGAATCATTGGAATTAATGAGAAAAAGTTCAAGTCC
>JARUPV020000030.1:35140-116450 GCA_030347415.2 Decapterus maruadsi | reverse complement strand
CCCCGACAGGATTTACGAAAATGCGCTTTTCTCGCGAGAAACGCATATTTTTAAAACATGGCTTGGAACACACAGAAAAGCTTGGAAACATGCTAATTCGACATGGAAAAATATATTTGGTCCAATTTTAACTTAATCCCAGCAAAAGCCCACTCTTTGAACCCTCCCCGACAGGATTTGCGAAAATGCGCTTTTCTCGCCGAGAAACGCATATTTTTAAAAACATGGCTTGGAACACACAGAAAAGCTTGGAAACATGCTGATTCGACTCAGAAAAATATATTTGGTCCAATTTTAACTTTATCCCAGCAAAGGACCACTCTTTGAACCCTCCCCGACAGGATTTACGAAAATGCGCTTTTCTCGCCGAGAAACGCATATTTTTGCAAACATGGCTTGCAACACACAGAAAAGCTTGGAAACATATTAATTCGACTTAGAAAAATATATTTGGTCAAATTTCAACTTTATCCCAGCAAAGGACCACTCTTTGAACCCTCCCCGACAGGATTTGCGAAAATGCGCTTTTCTTTTCTCGCCGAGAAACGCATATTTTTAAAAACATGGCTTGGAACACACAGAAAAGCTTGTAAACATGCTGATTCGACTTAGAAAAATATATTTGGTCCAATTGTAACTTAATCCCAGCAAAAGGCCACTCTTTGAACCCTCCCCGACAGGATTTGCGAAAATGCGCTTTTCTCGCCGAGAAACGCATATTTTTAAAAACATGGCTTGGAACACACAGAAAAGCTTGGAAACATGCTGATTCGAATTAAAAAAATATATTTGGTCCAATTTTAACTTTATCCCAGCAAAAGGCCACTCTTTGAACCCTCCCCGACAGGATTTACGAAAATGCGCTTTTCTCGCCGAGAAACGCATATTTATCCAAAACATGGCTTGGAACACACAGAAAAGCTTGGAAACATGCTAATTCGACTTGGAAAAATATATTTGGTCCAATTTTAACTTAATCCCAGCAAAAGCCCACTCTTTGAACCCTCCCCGACAGGATTTGCGAAAATGCGCTTTTCTCGCCGAGAAACGCATATTTTTAAAAACATGGCTTGGAACACACAGAAAAGCTTGGAAACATGCTAATTCGACTTAGAAAAATATATTTGGTCCAATTTTAACTTTATCCCAGCAAAAGGCCACTCTTTGAACCCTCCCCGACAGGATTTGCGAAAATGCGCTTTTCTCGCCGAGAAACGCATATTTTTAAAAACATGGCTTGGAACACACAGAAAAGCTTGGAAACATGCTAATTCGACTTAGAAAAATATATTTGGTCCAATTTTAACTTAATCCCAGCAAAAGCCCACTCTTTGAACCCTCCCCGACAGGATTTGCGAAAATGCGCTTTTCTCGCCGAGAAACGCATATTTTTAAAAACATGGCTTGGAACACACAGAAAAGCTTGGAAACATGCTGATTCGACTTAGAAAAATATATTTGGTCCAATTTTAACTTAATCCCAGCAAAAGGCCACTCTTTGAACCCTCCCCGACAGGATTTGCGAAAATGCGCTTTTCTCGCCGAGAAACGCATATTTTTGCAAACATGGCTTGGAACACACAGAAAAGCTTGGAAACATGCTAATTCGACTTGGAAAAATATATTTGGTCCAATTTTAACTTAATCCCAGCAAAAGCCCACTCTTTGAACCCTCCCCGACAGGATTTGCGAAAATGCGCTTTTCTCTCAGAGAAACGCATATTTTTAAAAACATGGCTTGGAACACACAGAAAAGCTTGGAAACATGCTGAATTCGACTTAAATAATATATTTGGTCCAATTTTAACTTTATCCCAGCAAAAGGCCACTCTTTGAACCCTCCCCGACAGGATTTGCGAAAATGCGCTTTTCTCGCCGAGAAACGCATATTTTTGCAAACATGGCTTGGAACACACAGAAAAGCTTGGAAACATGCTGATTCGACTTAGAAAAATATATTTGGTCCAATTTTAACTTAATCCCAGCAAAAGCCCACTCTTTGAACCCTCCCCGACAGGATTTGCGAAAATGCGCTTTTCTCGCCGAGAAACGCATATTTTTAAAAACATGGCTTGGAACACACAGAAAAGCTTGGAAACATGCTGATTCGACTTAGAAAAATATATTTGGTCCAATTTTAACTTTATCCCAGAAAAGGCCCACTCTTTGAACCCTCCCCGACAGGATTTGCGAAAATGCGCTTTTCTCGCCGAGAAACGCATATTTTTGCAAACATGGCTTGGAACACACAGAAAAGCTTGGAAACATGCTGATTCGACTTAGAAAAATATATTTTGTCCAATTTTAACTTTATCCCAGCAAAAGCCCACTCTTTGAACCCTCCCCGACAGGATTTGCGAAAATGCGCTTTTCTCGCCGAGAAACGCATATTTTTGCAAACATGGCTTGGAACACACAGAAAAGCTTGGAAACATGCTAATTCGACTTAGAAAAATATATTTGGTCCAATTTTAACTTAATCCCAGCAAAAGGCCACTCTTTGAACCCTCCCCGACAGGATTTGCGAAAATGCGCTTTTCTCGCCGAGAAACGCATATTTTTAAAAACATGGCTTGGAACACACAGAAAAGCTTGGAAACATGCTAATTCGACTTAGAAAAATATATTTGGTCCAATTTTAACTTTATCCCAGCAAAAGGCCCACTCTTTGAACCCTCCCCGACAGGATTTGCGAAAATGCGCTTTTCTCGCCGGAAACGCATATTTTTGCAAACATGGCTTGGAACACACAGAAAAGCTTGGAAACATGCTAATTCGACTTAGAAAAATATATTTGGTCCAATTTTAACTTAATCCCAGCAAAAGCCCACTCTTTGAACCCTCCCCGACAGGATTTGCGAAAATGCGCTTTTCTCGCCGAGAAACGCATATTTTTGCAAACATGGCTTGGAACACACAGAAAAGCTTGGAAACATGCTGATTCGACTTAGAAAAATATATTTGGTCCAATTTTAACTTAATCCCAGCAAAAGGCCACTCTTTGAACCCTCCCCGACAGGATTTGCGAAAATGCGCTTTTCTCGCCGAGAAACGCATATTTTTAAAAACATGGCTTGGAACACACAGAAAAGCTTGGAAACATGCTGATTCGACTTAGAAAAATATATTTGGTCAAATTTTAACTTTATCCCAGCAAAAGGCCACTCTTTGAACCCTCCCCGACAGGATTTGCGAAAATGCGCTTTTCTCGCCGAGAAACGCATATTTTTAAAAACATGGCTTGGAACGCACAGAAAAGCTTGGAAACATATTAATTCGACTTAGAAAAATATATTTGGTCTAATTTTAACTTTATCCCAGCAAAAGCCCACTCTTTGAACCCTCCCCGACAGGATTTGCGAAAATGCGCTTTTCTCGCCGAGAAACGCATATTTTTGAAAACATGTCTTGGAACACACAGAAAAGCTTGGAAACATGCTAATTCGACTTAGAAAAATATATTTGGTCCAATTTTAACTTAATCCCAGCAAAAGCCCACTCTTTGAACCCTCCCCGACAGGATTTGCGAAAATGCGCTTTTCTCGCCGAGAAACGCATATTTTTAAAAACATGGCTTGGAACACACAGAAAAGCTTGGAAACATGCTGATTCGACTTAGAAAAATATATTTGGTCCAATTTTAACTTTATCCCAGCAAAAGGCCACTCTTTGAACCCTCCCCGACAGGATTTGCGAAAATGCGCTTTTCTCGGAGAAACGCATATTTTTGCAAACATGGCTTGGAACACACAGAAAAGCTTGGAAACATGCTGATTCGACTTAGAAAAATATATTTGGTCCAATTTTAACTTAATCCCAGCAAAAGGCCACTCTTTGAACCCTCCCCGACAGGATTTGCGAAAATGCGCTTTTCTCGCCGAGAAACGCATATTTTTGCAAACATGGCTTGGAACACACAGAAAAGCTTGGAAACATGCTAATTCGACTTTGAAAAATATATTTGGTCCAATTTTAACTTAATCCCAGCAAAAGCCCACTCTTTGAACCCTCCCCGACAGGATTTGCGAAAATGCGCTTTTCTCGCCGAGAAACGCATATTTTTAAAAACATGGCTTGGAACACACAGAAAAGCTTGGAAACATGCTAATTCGACTTAGAAAAATATATTTGGTCCAATTTTAACTTTATCCCAGCAAAGCCCACTCTTTGAACCCTCCCCGACAGGATTTGCGAAAATGCGCTTTTCTCGCCGAGAAACGCATATTTTTAAAAACATGGCTTGGAACACACAGAAAAGCTTGGAAACATGCTGATTCGACTTAGAAAAATATATTTGGTCCAACTGTAATGCCTTAATCCCAGCAAAACAATGGCACTCTTTGGAAACCACTCCCGACAGCATTTACAAAATGCGCTTTTATCCCAAAGCTCCACTTTTGAACCTCCCGCATATTTTTCCTCGCAAACATGACGGAACACACAGAACAAGCCTGAAACATGCTGATTCGATTTAGAAAAATATATTTGGTCCATGCTGCAACTTAATCCCAGCAAAAGGCCACTCTTTGAACCCTCCCCGACAGGATTTACGAAAATCGCTTTTCTCGCCGAACGCATATTTTTTAAAAACATGGCTTGGAACACACTGAAATGTTGAAACATAATGACCGGTTTAGAAAAATATATTTATATCCACTCCTAACCTTATCCCAGCAAAGGCCACTCTTGAACCTCCCCACAGGATTATGCAAATGCCTTCTCACGAGAACGATATTTCGCAACCATGGCTTGGAACATTACAGAATGTTTGGAAACATATTAATTCGACTTCTAGAAATATATTTCATCCAATTTTAACTTAATCCCAGCAAAAGCCCACTCTTTGAACCCTCCCCGACAGGATTTGCGAAAATGCGCTTTTCTCGCCGAGAAACGCATATTTTTAAAAACATGGCTTGGAACACACAGAAAAGCTTGGAAACATGCTAATTCGACTTGGAAAAATATATTTGGTCCAATTTTAACTTAATCCCAGCAAAAGGCCACTCTTTGAACCCTCCCCGACAGGATTTGCGAAAATGCGCTTTTCTCGCCGAGAAACGCATATTTTTGCAAACATGGCTTGGAACACACAGAAAAGCTTGGAAACATGCTGATTCGACTTAGAAAAATATATTTGGTCCAATTTTAACTTAATCCCAGCAAAAGGCCACTCTTTGAACCCTCCCCGACAGGATTTGCGAAAATGCGCTTTTCTCGCCGAGAAACGCATATTTTTAAAAACATGGCTTGGAACACACAGAAAAGCTTGGAAACATGCTGATTCGACTTAGAAAAATATATTTGGTCCAATTTTAACTTTAATCCCAGCAAAAGGCCACTCTTTGAACCCTCCCCGACAGGATTTGCGAAAATGCGCTTTTCTCGCGAAGAAACGCATATTTTTAAAACATGGCTTGGAACACACAGAAAAGCTTGGAAACATGCTAATTCGACTTAGGAAAAATATATTTGGTCCAATTTTAACTTAATCCCAGCAAAAGGCCACTCTTTGAACCCTCCCCGACAGGATTTGCGAAAATGCGCTTTTCTCGCCGAGAAACGCATATTTTTAAAAACATGGCTTGGAACACACAGAAAAGCTTGGAAACATGCTGATTCGACTTAAAAAAATATATTTGGTCCAATTTTAACTTAATCCCAGCAAAAGGCCACTCTTTGAACCCTCCCCGACAGGATTTGCGAAAATGCGCTTTTCTCGCCGAGAAAACGCATATTTTTAAAAACATGGCTTGGAACACACAGAAAAGCTTGGAAACATGCTAATTCGACTTAGAAAAATATATTTGGTCAAATTTTAACTTTATCCCAGCAAAAGCCCACTCTTTGAACCCTCCCCGACAGGATTTGCGAAAATGCGCTTTTCTCGCCGAGAAACGCATATTTTTAAAAACATGGCTTGGAACACACAGAAAAGCTTGGAAACATGCTGATTCGACTTAGAAAAATATATTTGGTCCAATTTTAACTTTATCCCAGCAAAAGGCCACTCTTTGAACCCTCCCCGACAGGATTTGCGAAAATGCGCTTTTCTCGCCGAGAAACGCATATTTTTAAAAACATGGCTTGGAACACACAGAAAAGCTTGGAAACATGCTGATTCGACTTAGAAAAATATATTTGGTCCAATTTTAACTTTATCCCAGCAAAAGGCCACTCTTTGAACCCTCCCCGACAGGATTTGCGAAAATGCGCTTTTCTCGCCGAGAAACGCATATTTTTGCAAACATGGCTTGGAACACACAGAAAAGCTTGGAAACATGCTGATTCGACTTAGAAAAATATATTTGGTCCAATTTTAACTTAATCCCAGCAAAAGCCCACTCTTTGAACCCTCCCCGACAGGATTTGCGAAAATGCGCTTTTCTCGCCGAGAAACGCATAATTTTAAAAACATGGCTTGGAACGCACAGAAAAGCTTGGAAACATGCTGATTCGACTTAGAAAAATATATTTGGTCCAATTGTAACTTAATCCCAGCAAAAGGCCACTCTTTGAACCCTCCCCGACAGGATTTGCGAAAATGCGCTTTTCTCTCGAGAAACGCATATTTTTAAAAACATGGCTTGGAACACACAGAAAAGCTTGGAAACATGCTGATTCGACTTAGAAATATATATTTTGTCTAATTTTAACTTTAATCCCAGCAAAAGGCCCACTCTTTGAACCCTCCCCGACAGGATTTGCGAAAATGCGCTTTTCTCGCCGAGAAACGCATATTTTTAAAAACATGGCTTGGAACACACAGAAAAGCTTGGAAACATGCTAATTCGACTTACAAAAATATATTTCGTCCACCTCAACCCATCCAGTAAAGGCTCAATTTCGAACCTCCCCGACAGGATTTTACAATGCGTCTTTCGCCCGTAACGTATATTTTTAAATATTACTTGGAACATACAGAAGTTTGAACATGCTGACTTAATTTGAAATATATTTCATCTTAATTGCAACTTAATTCCAGCAAGGCCACTTTTGAATCCCTCCCCGACAGCATTTCAGCGAATGCGTCTTTCTCACGAGAAACGTACATTTCTGCAAACATACTTGGAACACAGAAAAGCTTGGAAACATGGTGGATTGACTCAGAAAATATATTTGGTCCAATTGTAACTTAATCCCAGCAAAAGCACACTCTTTGAACCTCCCGACAGGATTGGAGAAAATGCGCTTTCTCGCCGAGAACGTATATTTTTGCAAACATGTGGAACACACAGAAAAGCTTGGAAACATGCTGATTCGACTTGGAAAAATATATTTGATCCAATTTTAACTTAATCCCAGCAAACGCCCACTCTTTGAACCCTCCCCGACAGGATTAGCGAAAATGCGCTTTCTCGCCGATAATCGCATATTTTTTAAAACATGGCTTGGAACGCACAGTAAAGGTTGGGAAATACGTCGATTGACTCAGAAAAATATATTTGGTCAAATTTTAACTTAATCCCAGCAAAGGCCCACTCTTTGAACCCTCCCGACATGATTTGCGAAAATGCCTCCTCGCCCCAGAACGTACATTTTTAAATACGGCTTGGAACACACAGAAAGCTTGGAACATGCTAATTCGTCTTGGAAAAATATATTTGGTCCAATTTTAACTTAACTCAGCAAAAGCCCACTCTTTGAACCATCCCCGACTAGGATTTACAAAAATGCGCTTTCTCTTCCGAGAAACGCATATTTTTGCAAACATGTCTTGGAACACACAGAAAAGCTTGGAAACATGCTAATTCGTCTTGAAAAATATATTTGGTCCAATTTGAACTTAATCCCAGCAAAGCCCACTGCCCAACCCTCCCCGACAGGATTTACGAAAATGCGCTTTTTCTCGCCGAGAAAGCATATTTTTAAAAACATGGCTTGGAACACAGAAAAGGTTGGAAACATGCTGATTCGACTCAGAAAATATATTTGGTCAAATTTTAACTTTATCAGCAAAGGACCACTCTTTGAACCCTCCCCGACAGGATTTGCGAAAATGCGCTTTCTCGCCGAGAAACGCATATTTTAAAAACATGGCTTGAACAACACAGAAAAGCTTGGAAACATATTAATTCGACTTAGAAAAATATATTTATTCAAATTTTGCCTTTATCCCAGCAAAGCCCACTCTTTGAACCCTCCCCGACAAAATTTGCGAAAATGCGCTTTTCTCGCGAGAAACGCATATTTTTGCAAACATGGCTTGGAACACACAGAAAAGCTTGGAAACATGCTGATTCGACTTGGAAAAATATATTTGATCCAATTTTAACTTAATCCCAGCAAACGCCCACTCTTTGAACCCTCCCGACAGGATTGGCGAAAATGCGCTTTTCTCGCCGAGAAACGCATATTTTTAAAAACATGGCTTGGAAACGCACAGAAAAGGTTGGAAACATGCTGATTCGACGAGAAAAATATATTTGGTCAAATTTCTAACTTTATCCCAGCAATGGCCCACTCTTGAACCCCCCCGACAGGATTTGCGAAAATACGCTTTTCTCGCCGAGAAACGCATATTTTTGCAAACATGGCTTGGAACACACAGAAAAGCTTGGAAACATGCTGATTCGACTAGGAAAAATATATTTGGTCCAATTTTTCCTTAATCCCAGCAAAGACCCACTCTTTGAACCCTCCCCGACAGGATTTGCGAAAATGCGCTTTTCTCCGAGAAACGCAAATTTTTGCAAACTTGGCTTGGAACACAGAAAAGCTTGGAAACATGCTAATTCGACTTGGAAAAATATATTTGGTCCAATTTTAACTTAATCCCAGCAAACGCCCACTCTTTGAACCCTCCCCGACAGGATTGGCGAAAATGCGCTTTTCTCGCCGAGAAACGCATATTTTTAAAAACATGGCTTGGAACGCACAGAAAAGGTTGGAAACATGCTGATTCGACTCAGAAAAATATATTTGGTCAAATTTTAACTTTATCCCAGCAAAGACCCACTCTTTGAACCCTCCCCGACATGATTTGCGAAAATGCGCTTTTCTCGCCGAGAAACGCATATTTTTGCAAACATGTCTTGGAACACACAGAAAAGCTTGGAAACATGCTGATTCGACTCAGAAAAATATATTTGGTCAAATTTTAACTTTATCCCAGCAAAGGACCACTCTTTGAACCCTCCCCGACAGGATTTACGAAAATGCGCTTTTCTCGCCGAGAAACGCATAATTTTGCAAACATGTCTTGGAACACACAGAAAAGCTTGGAAACATGCTAATACGTCTTGGAAAAATATATTTGGTCCAATTTTAACTTAATCCCAGCAAAAGCCCACTCTTTGAACCCTCCCCGACAGGATTTATTTAAAATGCGCTTTTCTCGCCGAGAAACGCATATTATAAAAAACATGGCTTGGAACGCACAGAAAAGGTTGGAAACATGCTGATTCGACTCAGAAAAATATATTTGGTCAAATTTTAACTTTATCCCAGCAAAGGACCACTCTTTGAACCCTCCCCGACAGGATTTACGAAAATGCGCTTTTCTCGAGAAACGCATATTTTTGCAAACATGTCTTGGAACACACAGAAAAGCTTGTAAAAATTCTAATTGTCTTGGAAAAATATATTTGGTCCAATTTTTAACTTAATCCCAGCAAAAGCCCACTCTTTGAACCCTCCCCGACAGGATTGGCAAAAATGCGCTTTTCTCGCCGAGAAACGCATATTTTTGCAAACATGTCTTGGAACACACAGAAAAGCTTGGAAACATGCTAATTCGTCTTGGAAAAATATATTTGGTCCAATTTTAACTTAATCCCAGCAAAAGGCCACTCTTTGAACCCTCCCCGACAGGATTTGCGAAAATGCGCTTTTCTCGCCGAGAAACGCATATTTTTGCAAACATGTCTTGGAACACACAGAAAAGCTTGGAAACATGCTAATTCGACTTGGAAAAATATATTTGGTCCAATTTTAACTTAATCCCAGCAAACGCCCACTCTTTGAACCCTCCCCGACAGGATTTGCGAAAATGCGCTTTTCTCGCCGAGAAACGCATATTTTTAAAAACATGGCTTGGAACGCACAGAAAAGGTTGGAAACATGCTGATTCGACTCAGAAAAATATATTTGGTCAAATTTTAACTTTATCCCAGCAAAGGACCACTCTTTGAACCCTCCCCGACAGGATTTACGAAAATGCGCTTTTCTCGCCGAGATACGCATATTTTTGCAAACATGTCTTGGAACACACAGAAAAGCTTGGAAACATGCTAATTCGTCTTGGAAAAATATATTTGGTCCAATTTTAACTTAATCCCAGCAAAAGCCCACTCTTTGAACCCTCCCCGACAGGATTGGCGAAAATGCGCTTTTCTCGCCGAGAAACGCATATTTTTAAAAACATGGCTTGGAACGCACAGAAAAGGTTGGAAACATGCTAATTCGTCTTGGAAAAATATATTTGGTCCAATTGTAACTTAATCCCAGCAAAAGGCCACTCTTTGAACCCTCCCCGACAGGATTTGCGAAAATGCGCTTTTCTCGCCGAGAAACGCATATTTTTGCAAACATGTCTTGGAACACACAGAAAAGCTTGGAAACATGCTAATTCGACTTGGAAAAATATATTTTGTCCAATTTTAACTTAATCCCAGCAAAAGCCCACTCTTTGAACCCTCCCCGACAGGATTGGCGAAAATGCGCTTTTCTCGCCGAGAAACGCATATTTTTAAAAACATGGCTTGGAACGCACAGAAAAGGTTGGAAACATGCTGATTCGACGTAGAAAAATATATTTGGTCAAATTTTAACTTTATCCCAGCAATGGCCCACTCTTTGAACCCTCCCCGACAGGATTTGCGAAAATGCGCTTTTCTCGCCGAGAAACGCATATTTTTGCAAACATGGCTTGGAACACACAGAAAAGCTTGGAAACATGCTGATTCGACTTGGAAAAATATATTTGGTCCAATTTTGCCTTTATCCCAGCAAAAGCCCACTCTTTGAACCCTCCCCGACAGGATTTGCGAAAATGCGCTTTTCTCGCCGAGAAACGCAAATTTTTGCAAACATGTCTTGGAACACACAGAAAAGCTTGGAAACATGCTAATTCGACTTGGAAAAATATATTTGGTCCAATTTTAACTTAATCCCAGCAAACGCCCACTCTTTGAACCCTCCCCGACAGGATTTGCGAAAATGCGCTTTTCTCGCCGAGAAACGCATATTTTTAAAAACATGGCTTGGAACGCACAGAAAAGGTTGGAAACATGCTGATTCGACTCAGAAAAATATATTTGGTCAAATTTTAACTTTATCCCAGCAAAGGCCCACTCTTTGAACCCTCCCCGACAGGATTTGCGAAAATGCGCTTTTCTCGCCGAGAAACGCATATTTTTGCAAACATGGCTTGGAACACACAGAAAAGCTTGGAAACATGCTGATTCGACTCAGAAAAATATATTTGGTCAAATTTTAACTTTATCCCAGCAAAGGACCACTCTTTGAACCCTCCCCGACAGGATTTACGAAAATGCGCTTTTCTCGCCGAGAAACGCATATTTTTGCAAACATGTCTTGGAACACACAGAAAAGCTTGGAAACATGCTAATTCGTCTTGGAAAAATATATTTGGTCCAATTTTAACTTAATCCCAGCAAAAGCCCACTCTTTGAACCCTCCCCGACAGGATTTACGAAAATGCGCTTTTCTCGCCGAGAAACGCATATTTTTAAAAACATGGCTTGGAACGCACAGAAAAGGTTGGAAACATGCTGATTCGACTCAGAAAAATATATTTGGTCAAATTTTAACTTTATCCCAGCAAAGGACCACTCTTTGAACCCTCCCCGACAGGATTTACGAAAATGCGCTTTTCTCGCCGAGAAACGCATATTTTTGCAAACATGTCTTGGAACACACAGAAAAGCTTGGAAACATGCTAATTCGTCTTGGAAAAATATATTTGGTCCAATTTTAACTTAATCCCAGCAAAAGCCCACTCTTTGAACCCTCCCCGACAGGATTTACGAAAATGCGCTTTTCTCGCCGAGAAACGCATATTTTTTAAAAACATGGCTTGGAACGCACAGAAAAGGTTGGAAACATGCTGATTCGACTCAGAAAAATATATTTGGTCAAATTTTAACTTTATCCCAGCAAAGGACCACTCTTTGAACCCTCCCCGACAGGATTTACGAAAATGCGCTTTTCTCGCCGAGAAACGCATATTTTTGCAAACATGTCTTGGAACACACAGAAAAGCTTGGAAACATGCTAATTCGTCTTGGAAAAATATATTTGGTCCAATTTTAACTTAATCCCAGCAAAAGCCCACTCTTTGAACCCTCCCCGACAGGATTGGCGAAAATGCGCTTTTCTCGCCGAGAAACGCATATTTTTAAAAACATGGCTTGGAACGCACAGAAAAGGTTGGAAACATGCTAATTCGTCTTGGAAAAATATATTTGGTCCAATTGTAACTTAATCCCAGCAAAAGGCCACTCTTTGAACCCTCCCCGACAGGATTTGCGAAAATGCGCTTTTCTCGCCGAGAAACGCATATTTTTGCAAACATGTCTTGGAACACACAGAAAAGCTTGGAAACATGCTAATTCGACTTGGAAAAATATATTTGGTCCAATTTTAACTTAATCCCAGCAAACGCCCACTCTTTGAACCCTCCCCGACAGGATTTGCGAAAATGCGCTTTTCTCGCCGAGAAACGCATATTTTTAAAAACATGGCTTGGAACGCACAGAAAAGGTTGGAAACATGCTGATTCGACTCAGAAAAATATATTTGGTCAAATTTTAACTTTATCCCAGCAAAGGACCACTCTTTGAACCCTCCCCGACAGGATTTACGAAAATGCGCTTTTCTCGCCGAGAAACGCATATTTTTGCAAACATGTCTTGGAACACACAGAAAAGCTTGGAAACATGCTAATTCGTCTTGGAAAAATATATTTGGTCCAATTTTAACTTAATCCCAGCAAAAGCCCACTCTTTGAACCCTCCCCGACAGGATTGGCGAAAATGCGCTTTTCTCGCCGAGAAACGCATATTTTTTGTGCTAGCAGAGTTGAAGTCCCTCCGCTCGGACTTTGGATCAAAACTGGACAACATTGATACTCGTTTGTCGGATGTGGCAGGCTCAATTGGGGCGATCGAAAGCAGACTTTCAGACGTGGAACAAGACGTGGTTGCAAATACAACACGTATCGGAGAGGCAGAATCACGTATAGCAACAGCAGAGGACAAGCTGCAGCACACTCAAGAGGCACTAGCCTCAGCCACTAAACGAATCGCCTATCTTGAATCAAAAACAGAAGATTTGGAAAATCGAGGCAGAAGAAAGAATCTGCGGCTTTTTGGTCTACGTGAACGTGCTGAAGGAAACAAGCCACTCTTCGACTTTGTAAACGACATGCTACCGCAGTGGCTCGGATGCCCTGATAAAACTTTCACTCTGGAGCGAGTTCATCGCACATTGGCACCGGCCAAACCTAACCAGAACCGAGCAGTTCTTGTCCGCTTTTGAAGTTTCAGGAGAAGGAGTTTGTGTACCGCGAAACAAGGAAGCGAGAAATCATGCACGACGGCGGCAAACTCTCATTCTCCCAGGATCTATCTGCAGAAACCGTCCGGATTCGACGAGAATTTGTCCCAGTTGTGAAGCAGTTTGTGGCTATGGGAAACTTTCGAGGATTTCAACATAATCCTTGCAAACTGAGAGTGCTTCACAATGGAAGAATCCATCTCTTTTCAACACCGCAAGAAGCCGAGAGATTCCACCAAGGCATAACAAGACCTGCATAAACACTGTACAGACTATATGGACGTATAGTTCCCGAAAGTACGACGAACATTGAACGCACCAAGAAAGAAAACAACAGTTGAGTCAGGTACCGATATACAGAGACTAATATAACTGTTTCTTTGTGATAGCGTTGCTAAATGTTATACTGAAAATATAAGGAATGGTTCAAACGTTTAGACGGGGTTAAAATCTAAATAAGGGAACATGATAAAAATCAGGATCATTTCTGCTAAGTGGTGCAACACATAAGCCAACGTTTGTTTGTTTTTGTTTTTTTTTTCTCTTTCATAAATAGAGTTGGCCTTAACTGAGAACAAAAGAAGGGGTTAATGTTCAAATAAGAGACATTATGGTTGTTTGGACTTATGGCTGTTCCGTCCAGGGTCAAGGGCACACGGACTAGCTGCTCCTCAGCAATAGTGGATCAGCGTCCTCTAGAGTTGGTTTATTAAAGGGGGTGTGGGAAAACATTTCAGTGGAAATGTCAGGGGGTGGGATAGGATTTTTTCTTGTTTTGGTTATCACTGTTCTAGTTGTTCTTACGGGTTTTCTTTTCTCCTCCAGTGTGTATTTTATTTTTCTGTGTGGTTTTGGCAGAATCAGCAACGTCTATAACCTCGTCAGGATGTCAGAAGATGTTATCCATTGCAAAAAAATATGTCTGTGAATAAATCTGAAATTAAGATCACCAGTTGGAATGTTAGGGGGCTTAGAAAATTGACTAAATTGAAACAAGTTATAAATAGGCTGAAACATTTCAGGTCTAAAATTGTTTTCTTGCAAGAAACTCATTTGATGGCCTCTGACATACCCTGTCTGAAAAAAAGATGGCCAGGCCAAGTGATTTATTCTTCTTATAATAATTATGCTCGAGGTGTTGCTATCCTCATACACAAGTCAGTTCCATTCCAAATTACTCAAACTATTCAAGATCCAACTGGTAGGTATGTGATTGTACAAGGAGACATTATGTCACGTAAAGTTAACTTAATCAATATTTATGGTCCTAACGATGACGTGCCGTCTTTCTTTGAAAAATTACTGTTAACTGTTTCCACCCTAGAAGGTCTCTATATTTTTGGGGGTGACTTTAATTGTACGCTAGACCCAGTAATGGATCGACTTACTGGAACTGATACCTCGCATGTACAGACAAGGAAAAAGCTTGCTGAACTCATAAAAGATCTAAGACTAGTTGATGTATGGAGGGACAAAAATCCAAACAAAAAGAATTTTCCTGTCATTCTTCTACTTATAAAACGTATTCACGTATTGATTATTTCTTAATATCTGTCGAACTGCTTACTAATGTCACAAACAGCTGGTACGACAGCATAGTGATTAGTGATCATGCAGCTGTCTCAATGGAAATATGCTTAGGCATATTTGCTCAACACTCTCAGAGATGGAGGTTCCAGGTATATTGGTTACAAGATCCATCCTTTCTTAAATTCATAGGAGCCTGCATAGATAACTACTTCCTGCTAAACACGGATGAAACAACTGCCAGTGTAAGGTGGGAAGCGTTCAAAGCATATATAAGGGGAGAAATGATTAAATATACAAGCTCAAAGACTAAACAGAACAAAAAGGAAATACAAACATTAGAAAAACAGATTAAAACACTGGAACTAGATCTTTATGAAAATAATGACGAGGATAAACAGCAACAGTTAACAGTAATGAGGGCTGAATACAATAAACTAACAGCTGATAAGGTTGCTAAAAACCTCTTATGGACCAAGCAAGCATACTATGACCAGGGTGAAAAGCCAAGTAAATTATTGGCCTGGCGAGTTAAGAAAATGCAAGCCGAAAGAACAATTAACAGTATAAAGACAATGTCAGGCGATTTAACAACAGACCCAGTAGAAATTAATACTATCTTCAGAAACTTTTATGAACTATTATACAAATCAGAATATGCAGGAGCTACACAGCAACAGGCATTTCTTGACCAGTTACAGTTCCAGAGCCTATCTGAAGATGAAAAAGATTCACTGGACAGGGCATTAACAGTCGAGGATATTTATGACGCCATGAGCAGTATGAATAGTGGGAAAACACCTGGTCCCGATGGGATACCTATAGAATTTTATAAGAAGTTTAAACAGAAACTTGCGCAACCTTTACTAGATATGTTTAACGAATCATATATAACAGGAACCCTTCCACCATCGTTAAGATTAGCTATGATAACTGTGATATTAAAACCTGACAAATCGGCAACCAGTTGTTCATCTTTCAGGCCTATTAGTTTAATGGGATGCGATACAAAAATATTATGCAAGGCTCTTTCTAAAAGATTGGAAAAATATCTTCCTCAATTGGTCAGTAATGATCAGAATGGTTTTGTGCTACAACGGCAAGGCTTCCATAACATCAGGAGAGTCTTAAATGTACTGTTTGAGAAAAATAATGCTAAAGATACTGCAATGTTGTCAGTTGATGCTAGCCAAGCATTCGATAGAATAGAATGGAAATACCTTTTTTATCTACTGCCTAGATATGGTCTAGGAGAAACATTTCTCAAATGGATTAAATTACTGTACACAAACCCAACTGCAGAAATATTGACCAACAATACAATTTCTAAACCTTTCAGTTTACAACGCTCAACCAGGCAAGGCTGCCCTTTGTCCCCTCTTCTTTTTACTTTAGCAATAGAACCTCTTGCGATCGCAGTAAGGACACGTAGAAATATATCCGGCATCAAGATTTGGGACATAGAGCATCATATAGCATTGTATGCGGATGATATAATTTTTTTTAACAAATCTGGAGAACAGTATTCCAAATCTGATTACTTTACTCGAAAACTTTGGTGAGTTTTCTGGATATAGAATAAACAAATCCAAGTCAGTATTGTTATTTCTAAATGAAGAAGAAAGACGCAATCCCAAAATAAATACACCATTTATGGCCACGCAAGATGGATTTAAATATCTGGGTATTAAGATTGCCCCAAAACTTGGCGAAATTGTCCCTATAAACTACAACCCTCTGGTAGACGAAATAACAGAAAAGTTGGACCGGTGGTCTAAACTACCGATATCAATGATTGGTCGTATAAATCTTATTAAAATGTCTATTATACCGAAGTTTATATATCTTTTTCAAGCGCTTCCGCTTCCATTACCAAGTAACTTTTATAAAAAAATTGATAGTATATTTAGCCAGTTCATTTGGAACAATAGAAAAGGTAGACTCCGACTAAAGTTATTATTTTTACCCTATGAAAGGGGAGGACTTAGGGTCCCAAACCTGAAATGGTATTACTGGGCATCCCAATTAAGTTCTGCAATGTATTATTTTTCTTCATCCACACCACCTGCTTGGGTAAATATTGAACAAAAATCAGTGTCAGATCTGCCCATAAAGCAGTATTTATATTCCTCTGATTTCAAAACACTGAAAAAACAGACAAGAAACCCTTTTGTTAAAAATACAATATCAGTGTGGTATGCAGCACACAACTTCGTTGATGAAACAATAACTCTGTCACAATTTACTCCTATTTGGGGCAACAGACAATTCAAACCTGGTAGATTGGATGGGGGATTCAAATTATGGGCAGAGAAAGGAATTGGGATGGTTTCAGACCTTTATTTTGAAGGTACCCTTCTTAGATTTGATCAACTATGTCATAAGTACGGAGTTCCTCAAAAACATTTTTTCAAATATTTGCAATTAAGAAGCTTTATAGCATCAAAATATAAGACATTCATGATCACACCTCCGCTATCGATTATTGAAGAATTAGTGATTAATAATTTGAATGGTAAAAAACACATATCTAGATTCTATAACCTTTTAGCGGAACACTCAACAGAATCAGCATCAGATAAATTAAATGCTTGGAGAACAGACACACAAACAGATATCAGTGATGAAGATTGGGGAAAGGCATGTTTAAAAGCGCAAAAAAATTCAATTAACACAAGACTAAAATTAATTCAGTATAAGTGGTTAATGAGGGTTTATATAACTCCTGCAAAACTTCACCACATCTCCCCTAACATCCCTGATGTTTGTGTTAAGTGTCTGACCGAGAAGGGAACTCTGATTCACTGTTTATGGGAATGCTCTAAAATATTGGTATTTTGGGAAAATGTAGTTAAATGTTTATCACGAACGGTTAAGTGTAACATTCCTTTGATGTCAACAATCTGCATACTTGGAATATACCCCAAGGACTTCATCAAAACAAAGAAGCAATCGAAAATGATTGACTTTGGACTTCTCCATGCAAGAAGAGTGATTGCACTATATTGGAAAAATGTAGAACCACCATCACTGGCAACATGGAAGAAGGAGTTGATAACTTGTCTTGGACTGGAGAGATTGACATACATTGTTAAAGGTAAACAGGAGGAGTTTGCTGGTATTTGGGAGTCATTTATGTCATACCTGACCAATGAAACAGATAACACTGTCTGAATAATAGGTTAATGATCCTGCCTTTTTATTTCCATGCTAATTGTCTTGGAAAAATATATTTGGTCCAATTGTAACTTAATCCCAGCAAAAGGCCTCTTTGAACCCTCCCCGACAGGATTTGCGAAAATGCGCTTTTCTCGCCGAGAAACGCATATTTTTGCAAACATGTCTTGGAACACACAGAAAAGCTTGGAAACATGCTAATTCGACTTGGAAAAATATATTTTGTCCAATTTTAACTTAATCCCAGCAAAAGCCCACTCTTTGAACCCTCCCCGACAGGATTGGCGAAAATGCGCTTTTCTCGCCGAGAAACGCATATTTTTAAAAACATGGCTTGGAACGCACAGAAAAGGTTGGAAACATGCTGATTCGACTCAGAAAAATATATTTGGTCAAATTTTAACTTTATCCCAGCAATGGCCCACTCTTTGAACCCTCCCCGACAGGATTTGCGAAAATGCGCTTTTCTCGCCGAGAAACGCATATTTTTGCAAACATGGCTTGGAACACACAGAAAAGCTTGGAAACATGCTGATTCGACTTGGAAAAATATATTTGGTCCAATTTTGCCTTTATCCCAGCAAAAGCCCACTCTTTGAACCCTCCCCGACAGGATTTGCGAAAATGCGCTTTTCTCGCCGAGAAACGCATATTTTTGCAAACATGTCTTGGAACACACAGAAAAGCTTGGAAACATGCTAATTCGACTTGGAAAAATATATTTGGTCCAATTTTAACTTAATCCCAGCAAACGCCCACTCTTTGAACCCTCCCCGACAGGATTTGCGAAAATGCGCTTTTCTCGCCGAGAAACGCATATTTTTAAAAACATGGCTTGGAACGCACAGAAAAGGTTGGAAACATGCTGATTCGACTCAGAAAAATATATTTGGTCAAATTTTAACTTTATCCCAGCAAAGGCCCACTCTTTGAACCCTCCCCGACAGGATTTGCGAAAATGCGCTTTTCTCGCCGAGAAACGCATATTTTTGCAAACATGTCTTGGAACACACAGAAAAGCTTGGAAACATGCTAATTCGTCTTGGAAAAATATATTTGGTCCAATTTTAACTTAATCCCAGCAAAAGCCCACTCTTTGAACCCTCCCCGACAGGATTTACGAAAATGCGCTTTTCTCGCCGAGAAACGCATATTTTTAAAAACATGGCTTGGAACACACAGAAAAGCTTGGAAACATGCTAATTCGTCTTGGAAAAATATATTTGGTCCAATTTTAACTTAATCCCAGCAAAAGCCCACTCTTTGAACCCTCCCCGACAGGATTTACGAAAATGCGCTTTTCTCGCCGAGAAACGCATATTTTTGCAAACATGGCTTGGAACGCACAGAAAAGGTTGGAAACATGCTGATTCGACTTGGAAAAATATATTTGGTCCAATTTTGCCTTTATCCCAGCAAAAGCCCACTCTTTGAACCCTCCCCGACAGGATTTGCGAAAATGCGCTTTTCTCGCCGAGAAACGCATATTTTTGCAAACATGGCTTGGAACACACAGAAAAGCTTGGAAACATGCTAATTCGACTTGGAAAAATATATTTGGTCCAATTTTAACTTAATCCCAGCAAACGCCCACTCTTTGAACCCTCCCCGACAGGATTTGCGAAAATGCGCTTTTCTCGCCGAGAAACGCATATTTTTGCAAACATGGCTTGGAACACACAGAAAAGCTTGGAAACATGCTGATTCGACTTGGAAAAATATATTTGGTCCAATTTTAACTTAATCCCAGCAAAAGCCCACTCTTTGAACCCTCCCCGACAGGATTTGCGAAAATGCGCTTTTCTCGCCGAGAAACGCATATTTTTGCAAACCTGGCGTGGAACACACATAAAAGCGTGGAAACATGCTGATTCGACTTGAAAAATATATTTGGTCCAATTTTAACTTTAATACCAGCAAAAGCCCACTCTTTGAACCCTCCCCGACAGGATTTGCGAAAATGCGCTTTTCTCGCCGAGAAACGCATATTTTTGCAAACATGGCTTGGAACACACAGAAAAGCTTGGAAACATGCTAATTCGACTTGGAAAAATATATTTGGTCCAATTTTAACTTAATCCCAGCAAAAGCCCACTCTTTGAACCCTCCCCGACAGGATTTACGAAAATGCGCTTTTCTCGCCGAGAAACGCATATTTTTGCAAACATGGCTTGGAACACAGAGAAAAGCTTGGAAACATGCTGATTCGACTTAGAAAAATATATTTGGTCCAATTTTAACTTAATCCCAGCAAAAGCCCACTCTTTGAACCCTCCCCGACAGGATTTGCGAAAATGCGCTTTTCTCGCCGAGAAACGCATATTTTTGCAAACATGGCTTGGAACACACAGAAAAGCTTGGAAACATGCTGATTCGACTTGGAAAAATATATTTGGTCAAATTTTAACTTTATCCCAGCAAAGGACCACTCTTTGAACCCTCCCCGACAGGATTTACGAAAATGCGCTTTTCTCGCCGAGAAACGCATATTTTTGCAAACATGTCTTGGAACACACAGAAAAGCTTGGAAACATGCTAATTCGTCTTGGAAAAATATATTTGGTCCAATTTTAACTTAATCCCAGCAAAAGCCCACTCTTTGAACCCTCCCCGACAGGATTTACGAAAATGCGCTTTTCTCGCCGAGAAACGCATATTTTTAAAAACATGGCTTGGAACGCACAGAAAAGGTTGGAAACATGCTGATTCGACTCAGAAAAATATATTTGGTCCAATTTTAACTTAATCCCAGCAAAAGCCCACTCTTTGAACCCTCCCCGACAGGATTTACGAAAATGCGCTTTTCTCGCCGAGAAACGCATATTTTTGCAAACATGTCTTGGAACACACAGAAAAGCTTGGAAACATGCTAATTCGTCTTGGAAAAATATATTTGGTCCAATTTTAACTTAATCCCAGCAAAAGCCCACTCTTTGAACCCTCCCCGACAGGATTTGCGAAAATGCGCTTTTCTCGCCGAGAAACGCATATTTTTAAAAACATGGCTTGGAACGCACAGAAAAGGTTGGAAACATGCTAATTCGTCTTGGAAAAATATATTTGGTCCAATTTTAACTTAATCCCAGCAAAAGGCCACTCTTTGAACCCTCCCCGACAGGATTTGCGAAAATGCGCTTTTCTCGCCGAGAAACGCATATTTTTGCAAACATGGCTTGGAACACAGAGAAAAGCTTGGAAACATGCTGATTCGACTTAGAAAAATATATTTGGTCCAATTTTAACTTAATCCCAGCAAAAGCCCACTCTTTGAACCCTCCCCGACAGGATTTACGAAAATGCGCTTTTCTCGCCGAGAAACGCATATTTTTGCAAACATGTCTTGGAACACACAGAAAAGCTTGGAAACATGCTAATTCGACTTGGAAAAATATATTTGGTCCAATTTTAACTTAATCCCAGCAAAAGCCCACTCTTTGAACCCTCCCCGACAGGATTTGCGAAAATGCGCTTTTCTCGCCGAGAAACGCATATTTTTAAAAACATGGCTTGGAACACACAGAAAAGCTTGGAAACATGCTAATTCGTCTTGGAAAAATATATTTGGTCCAATTTTAACTTAATCCCAGCAAAAGCCCACTCTTTGAACCCTCCCCGACAGGATTTACGAAAATGCGCTTTTCTCGCCGAGAAACGCATATTTTTGCAAACATGTCTTGGAACACACAGAAAAGCTTGGAAACATGCTAATTCGTCTTGGAAAAATATATTTGGTCCAATTTTAACTTAATCCCAGCAAAAGCCCACTCTTTGAACCCTCCCCGACAGGATTTGCGAAAATGCGCTTTTCTCGCCGAGAAACGCATATTTTTAAAAACATGGCTTGGAACGCACAGAAAAGGTTGGAAACATGCTGATTCGACTTAGAAAAATATATTTGGTCCAATTGTAACTTAATCCCAGCAAAAGGCCACTCTTTGAACCCTCCCCGACATGATTTGCGAAAATGCGCTTTTCTCGCAGAGAAACGCATATTTTTGCAAACATGGCTTGGAACACACAGAAAAGCTTGGAAACATGCTAATTCGTCTTGGAAAAATATATTTGGTCCAATTTTAACTTAATCCCAGCAAAAGCCCACTCTTTGAACCCTCCCCGACAGGATTTGCGAAAATGCGCTTTTCTCGCCGAGAAACGCATATTTTTGCAAACATGGCTTGGAACACACAGAAAAGCTTGGAAACATGCTGATTCGACTCTTAAAAATATATTTGGTCCAATTTTAACTTAATCCCAGCAAAAGCCCACTCTTTGAACCCTCCCCGACAGGATTTGCGAAAATGCGCTTTTCTCGCCGAGAAACGCATATTTTTAAAAACATGGCTTGGAACACACAGAAAAGCTTGGAAACATGCTGATTCGACTTGGAAAAATATATTTGGTCCAATTTTAACTTTATCCCAGCAAAAGCCCACTCTTTGAACCCTCCCCGACAGGATTTGCGAAAATGCGCTTTTCTCGCCGAGAAACGCATATTTTTGCAAACATGTCTTGGAACACACAGAAAAGCTTGGAAACATGCTAATTCGACTTGGAAAAATATATTTGGTCCAATTTTAACTTAATCCCAGCAAAAGCCCACTCTTTGAACCCTCCCCGACAGGATTTACGAAAATGCGCTTTTCTCGCCGAGAAACGCATATTTTTAAAAACATGGCTTGGAACGCACAGAAAAGGTTGGAAACATGTTGATTCGACTTGGAAAAATATATTTGGTCAAATTTTAACTTTATCCCAGCAAAAGCCCACTCTTTGAACCCTCCCCGACAGGATTTGCGAAAATGCGCTTTTCTCGCCGAGAAACGCATATTTTTGCAAACATGGCTTGGAACACAGAGAAAAGCTTGGAAACATGCTGATTCGACTTAGAAAAATATATTTGGTCCAATTTTAACTTAATCCCAGCAAAAGCCCACTCTTTGAACCCTCCCCGACAGGATTTACGAAAATGCGCTTTTCTCGCCGAGAAACGCATATTTTTGCAAACATGGCTTGGAACACACAGAAAAGCTTGGAAACATGCTAATTCGACTTGGAAAAATATATTTGGTCCAATTTTAACTTAATCCCAGCAAAAGCCCACTCTTTGAACCCTCCCCGACAGGATTGGCGAAAATGCGCTTTTCTCGCCGAGAAACGCATATTTTTAAAAACATGGCTTGGAACGCACAGAAAAGGTTGGAAACATGCTGATTCGTCTTGGAAAAATATATTTGGTATAATTTTAACTTTATCCCAGCAAAAGCCCACTCTTTGAACCCTCCCCGACAGGATTTACGAAAATGCGCTTTTCTCGCCGAGAAACGCATATTTTTGCAAACATGTCTTGGAACACACAGAAAAGCTTGGAAACATGCTAATTCGTCTTGGAAAAATATATTTGGTCCAATTTTAACTTAATCCCAGCAAAAGCCCACTCTTTGAACCCTCCCCGACAGGATTTACGAAAATGCGCTTTTCTCGCCGAGAAACGCATATTTTTGCAAACATGGCTTGGAACACACAGAAAAGCTTGGAAACATATTAATTCGACTTGGAAAAATATATTTGGTCCAATTTTAACTTAATCCCAGAAATAGCCCACTCTTTGAACCCTCCCCGACAGGATTTGCGAAAATGCGCTTTTCTCGCCGAGAAACGCATATTTTTGCAAACATGGCTTGGAACACACAGAAAAGCTTGGAAACATGCTAATTCGACTTGGAAAAATATATTTGGTCCAATTTTAACTTAATCCCAGCAAAAGCCCACTCTTTGAACCCTCCCCGACAGGATTTACGAAAATGCGCTTTTCTCGCCGAGAAACGCATATTTTTGCAAACATGGCTTGGAACGCACAGAAAAGCTTGGAAACATGCTAATTCGACTTGGAAAAATATATTTGGTCAAATTTTAACTTAATCCCAGAAAAGGCCCACTCTTTGAACCCTCCCCGACAGGATTTGCGAAAATGCGCTTTTCTCGCCGAGAAACACATATTTTTGCAAACCATGGCGTGGAACACACAGAAATGCTTGGAAACATATTAATTCGACTTTGAAAAATATATTTGGTCCAATTTTAACTTAATCCCAGCAAAAGCCCACTCTTTGAACCCTCCCCGACAGGATTTGCGAAAATGCGCTTTTCTCGCCGAGAAACGCATATTTTTGCAAACATGGCTTGGAACACACAGAAAAGCTTGGAAACATGCTAATTCGTCTTGGAAAAATATATTTGGTCCAATTTTAACTTAATCCCAGCAAAAGCCCACTCTTTGAACCCTCCCCGACAGGATTTGCGAAAATGCGCTTTTCTCGCCGAGAAACGCATATTTTTAAAAACATGGCTTGGAACGCACAGAAAAGGTTGGAAACATGCTTATTCGACTTTGAAAAATATATTTGGTCAAATTTTAACTTTATCCCAGCAAAAGCCCACTCTTTGAACCCTCCCCGACAGGATTTGCGAAAATGCGCTTTTCTCGCCGAGAAACGCATATTTTTGCAAACATGTCTTGGAACACACAGAAAAGCTTGGAAACATGCTAATTCGACTTGGAAAAATATATTTGGTCCAATTTTAACTTAATCCCAGCAAAAGCCCACTCTTTGAACCCTCCCCGACAGGATTTACGAAAATGCGCTTTTCTCGCCGAGAAACGCATATTTTTAAAAACATGGCTTGGAACACAGAAAAGGTTGGAAACATGCTGATTCGACTTGGAAAAATATATTTGGTCAAATTTTAACTTTATCCCAGCAAAGGACCACTCTTTGAACCCTCCCCGACAGGATTTGCGAAAATGCGCTTTTCTCGCCGAGAAACGCATATTTTTGCAAACATGTCTTGGAACACACAGAAAAGCTTGGAAACATGCTAATTCGACTTGGAAAAATATATTTGGTCCAATTTTAACTTAATCCCAGCAAAAGCCCACTCTTTGAACCCTCCCCGACAGGATTTACGAAAATGCGCTTTTCTCGCCGAGAAACGCATATTTTTGCAAACATGTCTTGGAACACACAGAAAAGCTTGGAAACATGCTAATTCGTCTTGGAAAAATATATTTGGTCCAATTTTAACTTAATCCCAGCAAAAGCCCACTCTTTGAACCCTCCCCGACAGGATTTGCGAAAATGCGCTTTTCTCGCCGAGAAACGCATATTTTTAAAAACATGGCTTGGAACTCACAGAAAAGGTTGGAAACATGCTTATTCGACTATGAAAAATATATTTGGTCAAATTTTAACTTTATCCCAGCAAAGGCCCACTCTTTGAACCCTCCCCGACAGGATTTGCGAAAATGCGCTTTTCTCGCCGAGAAACGCATATTTTTGCAAACATGGCTTGGAACACACAGAAAAGCTTGGAAACATGCTGATTCGACTTGGAAAAATATATTTGGTCCAATTTTAACTTAATCCCAGCAAAAGCCCACTCTTTGAACCCTCCCCGACAGGATTTGCAAAAATGCGCTTTTCTCGCCGAGAAACGCATATTTTTGCAAACATGGCTTGGAACACACAGAAAAGCTTGGAAACATGCTGATTCGACTTGGAAAAATATATTTGGTCCAATTTTAACTTAATCCCAGCAAACGCCCACTCTTTGAACCCTCCCCGACAGGATTTGCGAAAATGCGCTTTTCTCGCCGAGAAACGCATATTTTTGCAAACATGGCTTGGAACACACAGAAAAGCTTGGAAACATGCTGATTCGACTTGGAAAAATATATTTGGTCCAATTTTAACTTAATCCCAGCAAAAGCCCACTCTTTGAACCCTCCCCGACAGGATTTGCGAAAATGCGCTTTTCTCGCCGAGAAACGCATATTTTTGAAAACATGGCTTGGAACACACAGAAAAGCTTGGAAACATGCTGATTCGACTTGGAAAAATATATTTGGTCCAATTTTAACTTAATCCCAGCAAAAGCCCACTCTTTGAACCCTCCCCGACAGGATTTGCGAAAATGCGCTTTTCTCGCCGAGAAACGCATATTTTTGCAAACATGGCTTGGAACACACAGAAAAGCTTGGAAACATGCTGATTCGACTTGGAAAAATATATTTGGTCCAATTTTAACTTAATCCCAGCAAAAGCCCACTCTTTGAACCCTCCCCGACAGGATTTGCGAAAATGCGCTTTTCTCGCCGAGAAACGCATATTTTTGCAAAAATGTCTTGGAACACACAGAAAAGCTTGGAAACATGCTAATTCGACTTGGAAAAATATATTTGGTCCAATTTTAACTTAATCCCAGCAAAAGCCCACTCTTTGAACCCTCCCCGACAGGATTTGCGAAAATGCGCTTTTCTCGCCGAGAAACGCATATTTTTGCAAACATGGCTTGGAACACACAGAAAAGCTTGGAAACATGCTGATTCGACTTGGAAAAATATATTTGGTCCAATTTTAACTTAATCCCAGCAAAAGCCCACTCTTTGAACCCTCCCCGACAGGATTTGCGAAAATGCGCTTTTCTCGCCGAGAAACGCATATTTTTGCAAACATGGCTTGGAACACACAGAAAAGCTTGGAAACATGCTAATTCGACTTGGAAAAATATATTTGGTCCAATTTTAACTTAATCCCAGCAAAAGCCCACTCTTTGAACCCTCCCCGACAGGATTTGCGAAAATGCGCTTTTCTCGCCGAGAAACGCATATTTTTGCAAACATGTCTTGGAACACACAGAAAAGCTTGGAACCATGCTGATTCGACTTGGAAAAATATATTTGGTCCAATTTTAACTTAATCCCAGCAAAAGCCCACTCTTTGAACCCTCCCCGACAGGATTTGCGAAAATGCGCTTTTCTCGCCGAGAAACGCATATTTTTTGCAAACATGTCTTGGAACGCACAGAAAACGTTGGAAACATGCTGATTCGACTATGAAAAATATATTTGGTCAAATTTTAACTTTATCCCAGCAATGGCCCACTCTTTGAACCCTCCCCGACAGGATTTGCGAAAATGCGCTTTTCTCGCCGAGAAACGCATATTTTTGCAAACATGGCTTGGAACACACAGAAAAGCTTGGAAACATGCTAATTCGACTTGGAAAAATATATTTGGTCCAATTTTAACTTAATCCCAGCAAACGCCCACTCTTTGAACCCTCCCCGACAGGATTTGCGAAAATGCGCTTTTCTCGCCGAGAAACGCATATTTTTAAAAACATGGCTTGGAACACACAGAAAAGCTTGGAAACATGCTAATTCGACTTGGAAAAATATATTTGGTCCAATTTTAACTTAATCCCAGCAAAAGCCCACTCTTTGAACCCTCCCCGACAGGATTTGCGAAAATGCGCTTTTCTCGCCGAGAAACGCATATTTTTGCAAACATGGCTTGGAACACACAGAAAAGCTTGGAAACATGCTAATTCGACTTTGAAAAATATATTTGGTCCAATTTTAACTTAATCCCAGCAAAAGCCCACTCTTTGAACCCTCCCCGACAGGATTTGCGAAAATGCGCTTTTCTCGCCGAGAAACGCATATTTTTGCAAACATGGCTTGGAACACACAGAAAAGCTTGGAAACATGCTGATTCGACTTGGAAAAATATATTTGGTCCAATTGCAATTTAATCCCAGCAAAAGGCCACTCTTTGAACCCTCCCCGACAGGATTTGCGAAAATGCGCTTTTCTCGCCGAGAAACACATATTTTTGCAAGCATGGCTTGGAACGCACAGAAAATGTTGGAAACATGCTAATTCGACTTGGAAAAATATATTTGGTCCAATTTTAACTTAATCCCCAGCAAAAGCCCACTCTTTGAACCCTCCCCGACAGGATTTGCGAAAAATGCGCTTTTCTCGCCGAGAAACGCATATTTTTAAAAACATGGCTTGGAACACACAGAAAAGGTTGGAAACATGTTGATTCGACTTGGAAAAATATATTTGGTCCAATTTTAACTTTATCCCAGCAAAGGACCACTCTTTGAACCCTCCCCGACAGGATTTACGAAAATGCGCTTTTCTCGCCGAGAAACGCATATTTTTGCAAACATGTCTTGGAACACACAGAAAAGCTTGGAAACATGCTAATTCGACTTGGAAAAATATATTTGGTCCAATTTTAACTTAATCCCAGCAAAAGCCCACTCTTTGAACCCTCCCCGACAGGATTTGCGAAAATGCGCTTTTCTCGCCGAGAAACGCATATTTTTAAAAACATGGCTTGGAACGCACAGAAAAGGTTGGAAACATGCTGATTCGACTTGGAAAAATATATCTGGTCCAATTTTAACTTTAATCCCAGCAAAAGGCCACTCTTTGAACCCTCCCCGACAGGATTTGCGAAAATGCGCTTTTCTCGCCGAGAAACGCATATTTTTGCAAACATGGCTTGGAACACACAGAAAAGCTTGGAAACATGCTAATTCGACTTGGAAAAATATATTTGGTCCAATTTTAACTTAATCCCAGCAAACGCCCACTCTTTGAACCCTCCCCGACAGGATTTGCGAAAATGCGCTTTTCTCGCCGAGAAACGCATATTTTTGCAAACATGTCTTGGAACACACAGAAAAGCTTGGAAACATGCTAATTCGACTTGGAAAAATATATTTTGTCCAATTTTAACTTAATCCCAGCAGAAGCCCACTCTTTGAACCCTCCCCGACAGGATTGGCGAAAATGCGCTTTTCTCGCCGAGAAACGCATATTTTTGCAAACATGGCTTGGAACACACAGAAAAGCTTGGAAACATGCTGATTCGACTTGGAAAAATATATTTGGTCCAATTTTAACTTAATCCCAGCAAAAGCCCACTCTTTGAACCCTCCCCGACAGGATTTGCGAAAATGCGCTTTTCTCGCCGAGAAACGCATATTTTTAAAAACATGGCTTGGAACGCACAGAAAAGGTTGGAAACATGCTGATTCGACTTGGAAAAATATATTTGGTCCAATTTTGCCTTTATCCCAGCAAAAGCCCACTCTTTGAACCCTCCCCGACAGGATTTGCGAAAATGCGCTTTTCTCGCCGAGAAACGCATATTTTTGCAAACATGGCTTGGAACACACAGAAAAGCTTGGAAACATGCTAATTCGACTTGGAAAAATATATTTGGTCCAATTTTAACTTAATCCCAGCAAACGCCCACTCTTTGAACCCTCCCCGACAGGATTTACGAAAATGCGCTTTTCTCGCCGAGAAACGCATATTTTTGCAAACATGGCTTGGAACACACAGAAAAGCTTGGAAACATGCTAATTCGTCTTGGAAAAATATATTTGGTCCAATTTTAACTTAATCCCAGCAAAAGCCCACTCTTTGAACCCTCCCCGACAGGATTTACGAAAATGCGCTTTTCTCGCCGAGAAACGCATATTTTTGCAAACATGGCTTGGAACACACAGAAAAGCTTGGAAACATGCTAATTCGACTTGGAAAAATATATTTGGTCCAATTTTAACTTAATCCCAGCAAAAGCCCACTCTTTGAACCCTCCCCGACAGGATTTACGAAAATGCGCTTTTCTCGCCGAGAAACGCATATTTTTGCAAACATGGCTTGGAACACACAGAAAAGCTTGGAAACATGCTGATTCGACTTGGAAAAATATATTTGGTCAAATTTTAACTTTATCCCAGCAAAGGCCCACTCTTTGAACCCTCCCCGACAGGATTTGCGAAAATGCGCTTTTCTCGCCGAGAAACGCATATTTTTAAAAACATGGCTTGGAACACACAGAAAAGCTTGGAAACATGCTGATTCGACTTGGAAAAATATATTTGGTCCAATTTTGCCTTTATCCCAGCAAAAGCCCACTCTTTGAACCCTCCCCGACAGGATTTGCGAAAATGCGCTTTTCTCGCCGAGAAACGCATATTTTTGCAAACATGTCTTGGAACACACAGAAAAGCTTGGAAACATGCTAATTCGACTTGGAAAAATATATTTGGTCCAATTTTAACTTAATCCCAGCAAAAGCCCACTCTTTGAACCCTCCCCGACAGGATTTGCGAAAATGCGCTTTTCTCGCCGAGAAACGCATATTTTTGCAAACATGGCTTGGAACACACAGAAAAGCTTGGAAACATGCTGATTCGACTTGGAAAAATATATTTGGTCCAATTTTAACTTAATCCCAGCAAACGCCCACTCTTTGAACCCTCCCCGACAGGATTTGCGAAAATGCGCTTTTCTCGCCGAGAAACGCATATTTTTGCAAACATGGCTTGGAACACACAGAAAAGCTTGGAAACATGCTGATTCGACTTTGGAAAAATATATTTGGTCCAATTTTAACTTAATCCCAGCAAAAGCCCACTCTTTGAACCCTCCCCGACAGGATTTGCGAAAATGCGCTTTTCTCGCCGAGAAACGCATATTTTTGCAAAACATGGCTTGGGACACACAGAAAAGCTTGGAAACATGCTAATTCGACTTGGAAAAATATATTTGGTCCAATTTTAACTTAATCCCAGCAAAAGCCCACTCTTTGAACCCTCCCCGACAGGATTTGCGAAAATGCGCTTTTCTCGCCGAGAAACGCATATTTTTGCAAACATGGCTTGGAACACACAGAAAAGCTTGGAAACATGCTAATTCGACTTGGAAAAATATATTTGGTCCAATTTTAACTTTATCCCAGCAAAAGCCCACTCTTTGAACCCTCCCCGACAGGATTTGCGAAAATGCGCTTTTCTCGCCGAGAAACGCATATTTTTGCAAACATGGCTTGGAACACACAGAAAAGCTTGGAAACATGCTAATTCGACTTGGAAAAATATATTTGGTCCAATTTTAACTTAATCCCAGCAAAAGCCCACTCTTTGAACCCTCCCCGACAGGATTTGCGAAAATGCGCTTTTCTCGCCGAGAAACGCATATTTTTGCAAACATGGCTTGGAACACACAGAAAAGCTTGGAAACATGCTGATTCGACTTGGAAAAATATATTTGGTCCAATTTTAACTTAATCCCAGCAAAAGCCCACTCTTTGAACCCTCCCCGACAGGATTTACGAAAATGCGCTTTTCTCGCCGAGAAACGCATATTTTTGCAAACATGGCTTGGAACACACAGAAAAGCTTGGAAACATGCTGATTCGACTTGGAAAAATATATTTGGTCCAATTTTAACTTAATCCCAGCAAAAGCCCACTCTTTGAACCCTCCCCGACAGGATTTACGAAAATGCGCTTTTCTCGCCGAGAAACGCATATTTTTAAAAACATGGCTTGGAACGCACAGAAAAGGTTGGAAACATGTTGATTCGACTTGGAAAAATATATTTGGTCAAATTTTAACTTTATCCCAGCAAAGGCCCACTCTTTGAACCCTCCCCGACAGGATTTGCGAAAATGCGCTTTTCTCGCCGAGAAACGCATATTTTTGCAAACATGGCTTGGAACACACAGAAAAGCTTGGAAACATGCTAATTCGACTTGGAAAAATATATTTGGTCCAATTTTAACTTAATCCCAGCAAAAGCCCACTCTTTGAACCCTCCCCGACAGGATTTACGAAAATGCGCTTTTCTCGCCGAGAAACGCATATTTTTGAAAACATGGCTTGGAACACACAGAAAAGCTTGGAAACATGCTAATTCGACTTGGAAAAATATATTTGGTCCAATTTTAACTTAATCCCAGCAATGGCCCACTCTTTGAACCCTCCCCGACAGGATTTGCGAAAATGCGCTTTTCTCGCCGAGAAACGCATATTTTTGCAAACATGGCTTGGAACACACAGAAAAGCTTGGAAACATGCTGATTCGACTTGGAAAAATATATTTGGTCCAATTTTAACTTAATCCCAGCAAAAGCCCACTCTTTGAACCCTCCCCGACAGGATTTGCGAAAATGCGCTTTTCTCGCCGAGAAACGCATATTTTTGCAAACATGGCTTGGAACACACAGAAAAGCTTGGAAACATGCTAATTCGACTTGGAAAAATATATTTGGTCCAATTTTAACTTAATCCCAGCAAAAGCCCACTCTTTGAACCCTCCCCGACAGGATTTACGAAAATGCGCTTTTCTCGCCGAGAAACGCATATTTTTGCAAACATGTCTTGGAACACACAGAAAAGCTTGGAAACATGCTAATTCGACTTGGAAAAATATATTTGGTCCAATTTTAACTTAATCCCAGCAAACGCCCACTCTTTGAACCCTCCCCGACAGGATTTGCGAAAATGCGCTTTTCTCGCCGAGAAACGCATATTTTTAAAAACATGGCTTGGAACGCACAGAAAAGGTTGGAAACATGCTGATTCGACTATGAAAAATATATTTGGTCCAATTTTAACTTAATCCCAGCAAAAGCCCACTCTTTGAACCCTCCCCGACAGGATTTGCGAAAATGCGCTTTTCTCGCCGAGAAACGCATATTTTTGCAAACATGGCTTGGAACACACAGAAAAGCTTGGAAACATGCTGATTCGACTTGGAAAAATATATTTGGTCCAATTTTAACTTTATCCCAGCAAAAGCCCACTCTTTGAACCCTCCCCGACAGGATTTACGAAAATGCGCTTTTCTCGCCGAGAAACGCATATTTTTGCAAACATGTCTTGGAACACACAGAAAAGCTTGGAAACATGCTAATTCGTCTTGGAAAAATATATTTGGTCCAATTTTAACTTAATCCCAGCAAAAGCCCACTCTTTGAACCCTCCCCGACAGGATTTGCGAAAATGCGCTTTTCTCGCCGAGAAACGCATATTTTTGCAAACATGGCTTGGAACACACAGAAAAGCTTGGAAACATGCTGATTCGACTTGGAAAAATATATTTGGTCCAATTTTAACTTAATCCCAGCAAAAGCCCACTCTTTGAACCCTCCCCGACAGGATTTGCGAAAATGCGCTTTTCTCGCCGAGAAACGCATATTTTTGCAAACATGTCTTGGAACACACAGAAAAGCTTGGAAACATGCTCATTCGACTTGGAAAAATATATTTGGTCCAATTTTAACTTAATCCCAGCAAACGCCCACTCTTTGAACCCTCCCCGACAGGATTTGCGAAAATGCGCTTTTCTCGCCGAGAAACGCATATTTTTGCAAACATGGCTTGGAACACACAGAAAAGCTTGGAAACATGCTGATTCGACTTGGAAAAATATATTTGGTCCAATTTTGCCTTTATCCCAGCAAAAGCCCACTCTTTGAACCCTCCCCGACAGGATTTGCGAAAATGCGCTTTTCTCGCCGAGAAACGCATATTTTTGCAAACATGTCTTGGAACACACAGAAAAGCTTGGAAACATGCTGATTCGACTTGGAAAAATATATTTTGTCCAATTTTAACTTAATCCCAGCAAAAGCCCACTCTTTGAACCCTCCCCGACAGGATTTGCGAAAATGCGCTTTTCTCGCCGAGAAACGCATATTTTTGCAAACATGGCTTGGAACACACAGAAAAGCTTGGAAACATGCTTATTCGACTTGGAAAAATATATTTGGTCCAATTTTTACTTTATCCCAGCAAAAGCCCACTCTTTGAACCCTCCCCGACAGGATTTGCGAAAATGCGCTTTTCTCGCCGAGAAACGCATATTTTTAAAAACATGGCTTGGAACACACAGAAAAGCTTGGAAACATGCTAATTCGTCTTGGAAAAATATATTTGGTCCAATTTTAACTTAATCCCAGCAAAAGCCCACTCTTTGAACCCTCCCCGACAGGATTTGCGAAAATGCGCTTTTCTCGCCGAGAAACGCATATTTTTGAAAACATGGATTGGAACACACAGAAATGGTTGGAAACATGCTAATTCGACTTGGAAAAATATATTTTGTCCAATTTTAACTTTATCCCAGCAATGGCCCACTCTTTGAACCCTCCCCGACAGGATTTGCGAAAATGCGCTTTTCTCGCCGAGAAACGCATATTTTTGCAAACATGTCTTGGAACACACAGAAAAGCTTGGAAACATGCTAATTCGACTTGGAAAAATATATTTGGTCCAATTTTAACTTAATCCCAGCAAAAGCCCACTCTTTGAACCCTCCCCGACAGGATTTGCGAAAATGCGCTTTTCTCGCCGAGAAACGCATATTTTTAAAAACATGGCTTGGAACACAGAGAAAAGCTTGGAAACATGCTGATTCGACTTGGAAAAATATATTTGGTCCAATTTTAACTTTATCCCAGCAAAAGGCCACTCTTTGAACCCTCCCCGACAGGATTTACGAAAATGCGCTTTTCTCGCCGAGAAACGCATATTTTTGCAAACATGTCTTGGAACACACAGAAAAGCTTGGAAACATGCTAATTCGACTTGGAAAAATATATTTGGTCCAATTTTAACTTAATCCCAGCAAAAGCCCACTCTTTGAACCCTCCCCGACAGGATTTGCGAAAATGCGCTTTTCTCGCCGAGAAACGCATATTTTTAAAAACATGGCTTGGAACGCACAGAAAAGGTTGGAAACATGCTGATTCGACTTGGAAAAATATATTTGGTCCAATTTTAACTTTATCCCAGCAAAAGGCCACTCTTTGAACCCTCCCCGACAGGATTTGCGAAAATGCGCTTTTCTCGCCGAGAAACGCATATTTTTGCAAACATGGCTTGGAACACACAGAAAAGCTTGGAAACATGCTAATTCGACTTGGAAAAATATATTTGGTCCAATTTTAACTTTATCCCAGCAAAGGCCCACTCTTTGAACCCTCCCCGACAGGATTTGCGAAAATGCGCTTTTCTCGCCGAGAAACGCATATTTTTGCAAACATGGCTTGGAACACACAGAAAAGCTTGGAAACATGCTAATTCGACTTGGAAAAATATATTTGGTCCAATTTTAACTTAATCCCAGCAAAAGCCCACTCTTTGAACCCTCCCCGACAGGATTTACGAAAATGCGCTTTTCTCGCCGAGAAACGCATATTTTTGCAAACATGGCTTGGAACACACAGAAAAGCTTGGAAACATGCTAATTCGACTTGGAAAAATATATTTGGTCCAATTTTAACTTAATCCCAGCAAAAGCCCACTCTTTGAACCCTCCCCGACAGGATTTGCGAAAAAGCGCTTTTCTCTCCGAGAAACGCATATTTTTAAAAACATGTCTTGGAACCCACAGAAAAGGTTGGAAACATGCTGATTCGACTATTAAAAATATATTTGGTCCAATTGTAACTTAATCCCAGCAAAAGGCCCACTCTTTGAACCCTCCCCGACAGGATTTACGAAAATGCGCTTTTCTCGCCGAGAAACGCATATTTTTGCAAACATGTCTTGGAACACACAGAAAAGCTTGGAAACATGCTAATTCGTCTTGGAAAAATATATTTGGTCCAATTTTAACTTAATCCCAGCAAAAGCCCACTCTTTGAACCCTCCCCGACAGGATTTGCGAAAATGCGCTTTTCTCGCCGAGAAACGCATATTTTTGCAAACATGGCTTGGAACACACAGAAAAGCTTGGAAACATGCTGATTCGACTTAGAAAAATATATTTGGTCCAATTGTAACTTAATCCCAGCAAAAGGCCACTCTTTGAACCCTCCCCGACAGGATTTGCGAAAATGCGCTTTTCTCGCCGAGAAACGCATATTTTTGCAAACATGGCTTGGAACACACAGAAAAGCTTGGAAACATGCTAATTCGACTTGGAAAAATATATTTGGTCCAATTTTGCCTTTATCCCAGCAAAAGCCCACTCTCTTTGAACCCTCCCCGACAGGATTTGCGAAAATGCGCTTTTCTCGCCGAGAAACGCATATTTTTGCAAACATGGCTTGGAACACACAGAAAAGCTTGGAAACATGCTAATTCGTCTTGGAAAAATATATTTGGTCCAATTTTAACTTAATCCCAGCAAAAGCCCACTCTTTGAACCCTCCCCGACAGGATTTACGAAAATGCGCTTTTCTCGCCGAGAAACGCATATTTTTGCAAACATGTCTTGGAACACACAGAAAAGCTTGGAAACATGCTAATTCGACTTGGAAAAATATATTTGGTCCAATTTTAACTTAATCCCAGCAAAAGCCCACTCTTTGAACCCTCCCCGACAGGATTTGCGAAAATGCGCTTTTCTCGCCGAGAAACGCATATTTTTGCAAACATGGCTTGGAACACACAGAAAAGCTTGGAAACATGCTGATTCGACTTGGAAAAATATATTTGGTCCAATTTTAACTTAATCCCAGCAAAAGCCCACTCTTTGCAACCTCCCCGACAGGATTTGCGAAAATGCGCTTTTCTCGCCGAGAAACGCATATTTTTGCAAACATGTCTTGGAACACACAGAAAAGCTTGGAAACATGCTAATTCGTCTTGGAAAAATATATTTGGTCCAATTTTAACTTAATCCCAGCAAAAGCCCACTCTTTGAACCCTCCCCGACAGGATTGGCGAAAATGCGCTTTTCTCGCCGAGAAACGCATATTTTTAAAAACATGGCTTGGAACACAGAGAAAAGCTTGGAAACATGCTGATTCGACTTAGAAAAATATATTTGGTCCAATTTTAACTTAATCCCAGCAAAAGCCCACTCTTTGAACCCTCCCCGACAGGATTTACGAAAATGCGCTTTTCTCGCCGAGAAACGCATATTTTTAAAAACATGGCTTGGAACGCACAGAAAAGGTTGGAAACATGTTGATTCGACTTGGAAAAATATATTTGGTCAAATTTTAACTTTATCCCAGCAAAGGACCACTCTTTGAACCCTCCCCGACAGGATTTACGAAAATGCGCTTTTCTCGCCGAGAAACGCATATTTTTGCAAACATGTCTTGGAACACACAGAAAAGCTTGGAAACATGCTAATTCGACTTGGAAAAATATATTTGGTCCAATTTTAACTTAATCCCAGCAAAAGCCCACTCTTTGAACCCTCCCCGACAGGATTTACGAAAATGCGCTTTTCTCGCCGAGAAACGCATATTTTTAAAAACATGGCTTGGAACACAGAAAAGGTTGGAAACATGCTGATTCGACTCCGAAAAATATATTTGGTCCAATTTTAACTTTATCCCAGCAAAAGCCCACTCTTTGAACCCTCCCCGACAGGATTTGCGAAAATGCGCTTTTCTCGCCGAGAAACGCATATTTTTAAAAACATGGCTTGGAACACACAGAAAAGCTTGGAAACATGCTAAACACACAGAAAAGGTTGGAAAATGCTAATTCGATATTTGGTCCAATTTTAACTTAATCCCAGCAAAAGCCCACTCTTTGAACCCTCCCCGACAGGATTTGCGAAAATGCGCTTTTCTCGCCGAGAAACGCATATTTTTGCAAACATGTCTTGGAACACACAGAAAAGCTTGGAAACATGCTAATTCGACTTGGAAAAATATATTTGGTCCAATTTTAACTTAATCCCAGCAAAAGCCCACTCTTTGAACCCTCCCCGACAGGATTTGCGAAAATGCGCTTTTCTCGCCGAGAAACGCATATTTTTAAAAACATGGCTTGGAACTCACAGAAAAGGTTGGAAACATGCTTATTCGACTCTGAAAAATATATTTGGTCAAATTTTAACTTTATCCCAGCAAAAGCCCACTCTTTGAACCCTCCCCGACAGGATTTGCGAAAATGCGCTTTTCTCGCCGAGAAACGCATATTTTTGCAAACATGGCTTGGAACACACAGAAAAGCTTGGAAACATGCTGATTCGACTTGGAAAAATATATTTGGTCCAATTTTGACTTTATCCCAGCAAAAGACCACACTATGAACCCTCCCAGCAAAAGGCCACTCTTTGAACCCTCCCCGACAGGATTTGCGAAAATGCGCTTTTCTCGCCGAGAAACGCATATTTTTGCAAACATGTCTTGGAACACACAGAAAAGCTTGGAAACATGCTAATTCGACTTGGAAAAATATATTTGGTCCAATTTTAACTTAATCCCAGCAAACGCCCACTCTTTGAACCCTCCCCGACAGCATTTGCAAAAAATGCGCTTTTCTCGCCGAGAAACGCATATTTTTGCAAACATGGCTTGGAACACATAGAAAAGCTTGGAAACATGCCAATTCGACTTGGAAAATTGTATTTGGTCCAATTTTAACTTAATCCCAGCAAACGCCCACTCTTTGAACCCTCCCCGACAGGATTTGCGAAAATGCGCTTTTCTCGCCGAGAAACGCATATTTTTTGCAAACATGGCTTGGAACACACAGAAAAGCTTGGAAACATGCTGATTCGACTTGGAAAAATATAATTGGTCCAATTTTAACTTAATCCCAGCAAAAGACCACTCTTTACACCCTCCCCGACAGATTTGCGAAAATGCGCTTTTCTCCGAGAAACGCATATTTTTTTTTACATGGCTTGGAACACACAGAAAAGCTTGGAAACATGCTAATTCGACTTGGAAAAATATATTTGGTCCAATTTTACCTTTACCCCAGCAAAAGGCCACTCTTTGAACCCTCCCCGACAGGATTTTGCGAAAATGCGCTTTTCCCAGCAAAAGCCCACTCTTTGCACCCTTCCCGACAGCATTTGCGAAACCGCATATTTTTGCAAAAATGGCTAGGAACACAAAGAAAAGCTAGGAAACATGCTAATTCGACTTGGAAAAATATATTTGGTCCAATTTTAACGTAATCCCAGCAAAAGCCCACTCTTTGAACCCTCCCCGACACAGGATTTGCGAAAATGCGCTTTTCTCGCCGAGAAACGCATATTTTTTCAAACATGGCTTGGAACACACAGAAAAGGTTGGAAACATGATGATTAGACTTGGAAAAATATATTTGGTCCAATTTTAACTTAATCCCAGCAAAAGGCCCACTCTTTGAACCCTCCCCATTTCGAAAATGCGCTTTTCTCGCCGAGAAACGCATATTTTTGCAAACATGTCTTGGAACACACAGAAAAGCTTGGAAACATGCTAATTCGACTTGGAAAAATATATTTGGTCCAATTTTAACTTAATCCCAGCAAAAGGCCACTCTTTGAACCCTCCCCGACAGGGTTTGCGAAAAAATGCGCTTTTCTCGCCGAGAAACGCATATTTTTGCAAACATGTCTTGGAACACACAGAAAAGCTTGGAAACATGCTAATTCGACTTGGAAAAATATATTTGGTCCAATTTTAACTTAATCCCAGCAAAAGCCCACTCTTTGAACCCTCCCCGACAGGATTTGCGAAAATGCGCTTTTCTCGCCGAGAAACGCATATTTTTAAAAACATGGCTTGGAACACACAGAAAAGGTTGGAAACATGCTGATTCGACTTGGAAAAATATATTTGGTCAAATTTTAACTTAATCCCAGCAAAAGCCCACTCTTTGAACCCTCCCCGACAGGATTTGCGAAAATGCGCTGTTCTCGCTTTTCTCGAGAAACGCATATTTTTGAAATCATGGCTTGGAACACACAGAAAAGCTTGGAAACATGCTGATTCGACTTGGAAAAATATATTTGGTCCAATTTTAACTTTAATCCCAGCAAAAGCCCACTCTTTGAACCCTCCCCTACAGGATTTGCGAAAAATGCGCTTTTCTCGCCGAGAAACGCATATTTTTGCAAACATGTCTTGGAACACACAGAAAAGCTTGGAAACATGCTTGGAAACATGCGATTTGGAAAAATATATTTGGTCCAATTTTAACTTAATCCCAGCAAAAGCCCACTCTTTGAATCCTCCCCGACAGGATTTGCGAAAATGCGCTTTTCTCGCCGAGAAACGCATATTTTTAAAAACATGGCTTGGAACACAGAAAAGGTTGGAAACATGCTGATTCGACTTGGAAAAATATATTTGGTCCAATTTTAACTTAATCCCAGCAAAAGGCCACTCTTTGAACCCTCCCCGACAGGATTTTTTTTCTCGAAAATGCGCTTTTCTCGCCGAGAAACGCATATTTTTGCAAACATGGCTTGGAACGCACAGAAAAGGTTGGAAACATGCTGATTCGACTTGGAAAAATATATTTGGTCCAATTTTAACTTAATCCCAGCAAAAGCCCACTCTTTGAACCCTCCCCGACAGGATTTGCGAAAATGCGCTTTTCTCGCCGAGAAACGCATATTTTTGCAAACATGGCTTGGAACACAGAAAAGGTTGGAAACATGCTGATTCGACTTGGAAAAATATATTTGGTCCAATTTTAACTTAATCCCAGCAAAAGCCCACTCTTTGAACCCTCCCCGACAGGATTTGCGAAAATGCGCTTTTCTCGCCGAGAAACGCATATTTTTGCAAACATGTCTTGGAACACACAGAAAAGCTTGGAAACATGCTAATTCGACTTGGAAAAATATATTTGGTCCAATTTTAACTTAATCCCAGCAAAAGCCCACTCTTTGAACCCTCCCCGACAGGATTTGCGAAAATGCGCTTTTCTCGCCGAGAAACGCATATTTTTAAAAACATGGCTTGGAACGCACAGAAAAGGTTGGAAACATGCTGATTCGACTTGGAAAAATATATTTGGTCCAATTTTAACTTTATCCCAGCAAAGGCCCACTCTTTGAACCCTCCCCGACAGGATTTACGAAAATGCGCTTTTCTCGCCGAGAAACGCATATTTTTAAAAACATGGCTTGGAACACACAGAAAAGGTTGGAAACATGCTGATTCGACTTGAAAAATCTTTTGTCAAATTTTAACTTTATCCCAGCAAAAGCCCACTCTTTGAACCCTCCCCGACAGGATTTACGAAAATGCGCTTTTCTCGCCGAGAAACGCATATTTTTGCAAACATGTCTTGGAACACACAGAAAAGCTTGGAAACATGCTAATTCGACTTGGAAAAATATATTTGGTCCAATTTTAACTTAATCCCAGCAAAAGCCCACTCTTTGAACCCTCCCCGACAGGATTTGCAAATGCGCTTTTCGCCGAGAAACGCATATTTTTTTCTCGCTTGCGCATATTTTTGCAAACATGGCTTGGAACACACAGAAAAGGTTGGAAACATGTTGATTCGACTTGGAAAAATATATTTGGTCCAATTTTAACTTAATCCCAGCAAAAGCCCACTCTTTGAACCCTCCCCGACAGGATTTTCGAAAAAGCGCTTTTCTCGCCGAGAAACGCATATTTTTGCAAACATGGCTTGGAACGCACAGAAAAGGTTGCAAACATGCTGATTCGACTCAGACAAATATATTTGGTCCAATTTTAACTTAATCCCAGCAAAAGGCCACTCTTTGAACCCTCCCCGACAGGATTTGCGAAAATGCGCTTTTCTCGCCGAGAAACGCATATTTTTGCAAACATGGCTTGGAACACACAGAAAAGCTTGGAAACATGCTGATTCGACTTGGAAAAATATATTTGGTCCAATTTTGCCTTTATCCCAGCAAAAGCCCACTCTTTGAACCCTCCCCGACAGGATTTGCGAAAATGCGCTTTTCTCGCCGAGAAACGCATATTTTTGCAAACATGTCTTGGAACACACAGAAAAGCTTGGAAACATGCTAATTCGACTTGGAAAAATATATTTGGTCCAATTTTAACTTAATCCCAGCAAAAGCCCACTCTTTGAACCCTCCCCGACAGGATTTGCGAAAATGCGCTTTTCTCGCCGAGAAACGCATATTTTTAAAAACATGGCTTGGAACGCACAGAAAAGGTTGGAAACATGCTGATTCGACTTGGAAAAATATATTTGGTCCAATTTTAACTTAATCCCAGCAAAAGGCCACTCTTTGAACCCTCCCCGACAGGATTTGCGAAAATGCGCTTTTCTCGCCGAGAAACGCATATTTTTAAAAACATGGCTTGGAACACACAGAAAAGCTTGGAAACATGCTGATTCGACTTGGAAAAATATATTTGGTCCAATTTTAACTTAATCCCAGCAAAAGCCCACTCTTTGAACCCTCCCCGACAGGATTTGCGAAAATGCGCTTTTCTCGTCCGAGAAACGCATATTTTTAAAAACATGGCTTGGAACACACAGCGCTTTTCTCGCCGAGAAACGCATATTTTTAAAAACATGGCTTGGAACACAGAAAAAAAGTTGGAAACATGCTGATTCGACTTTGAAAAATATATTTGGTCAAATTTTAACTTTATCCCAGCAAAGGCCCACTCTTTGAACCCTCCCCGACAGGATTTGCGAAAATGCGCTTTTCTCGCCGAGAAACGCATATTTTTGCAAACATGGCTTGGAACACACAGAAAAGCTTGGAAACATGCTAATTCGACTTGGAAAAATATATTTGGTCCAATTTTAACTTTATCCCAGCAAAAGCCCACTCTTTGAACCCTCCCCGACAGGATTTGCGAAAATGCGCTTTTCTCGCCGAGAAACGCATATTTTTGCAAACATGGCTTGGAACACACAGAAAAGCTTGGAAACATGCTAATTCGACTTGGAAAAATATATTTGGTCCAATTTTAACTTAATCCCAGCAAAAGCCCACTCTTTGAACCCTCCCCGACAGGATTTACGAAAATGCGCTTTTCTCGCCGAGAAACGCATATTTTTGCAAACATGTCTTGGAACACACAGAAAAGCTTGGAAACATGCTAATTCGACTTGGAAAAATATATTTGGTCCAATTTTAACTTAATCCCAGCAAAAGCCCACTCTTTGAACCCTCCCCGACAGGATTTACGAAAATGCGCTTTTCTCGCCGAGAAACGCATATTTTTAAAAACATGGCTTGGAACGCACAGAAAAGGTTGGAAACATGCTGATTCGACTCAGAAAAATATATTTGGTCAAATTTTAACTTTATCCCAGCAAAAGCCCACTCTTTGAACCCTCCCCGACAGGATTTGCGAAAATGCGCTTTTCTCGCCGAGAAACGCATATTTTTGCAAACATGTCTTGGAACACACAGAAAAGCTTGGAAACATGCTAATTCGACTTGGAAAAATATATTTGGTCCAATTTTAACTTTATCCCAGCAAAAGCCCACTCTTTGAACCCTCCCCGACAGGATTTGGAAAATGCGCTTTTCTCGCCGAGAAACGCATATTTTTAAAAACATGGCTTGGAACACAGAGAAAAGCTTGGAAACATGCTAATTCGACTTAGAAAAATATATTTGGTCCAATTTTAACTTAATCCCAGCAAAAGCCCACTCTTTGAACCCTCCCCGACAGGATTTACGAAAATGCGCTTTTCTCGCCGAGAAACGCATATTTTTGCAAACATGGCTTGGAACACACAGAAAAGCTTGGAAACATGCTAATTCGACTTGGAAAAATATATTTGGTCCAATTTTAACTTAATCCCAGCAAAAGCCCACTCTTTGAACCCTCCCCGACAGGATTTGCGAAAATGCGCTTTTCTCGCCGAGAAACGCATATTTTTAAAAACATGGCTTGGAACGCACAGAAAAGGTTGGAAACATGCTGATTCGACTTGGAAAAATATATTTGGTCCAATTTTAACTTAATCCCAGCAAAAGCCCACTCTTTGAACCCTCCCCGACAGGATTTGAAAATGCGCTTTTCTCGCCGAGAAACGCATATTTTTGCAAACATGTCTTGGAACACACAGAAAAGCTTGGAAACATGCTAATTCGACTTGGAAAAATATATTTGGTCCAATTTTAACTTAATCCCAGCAAAAGCCCACTCTTTGAACCCTCCCCGACAGGATTTGCGAAAATGCGCTTTTCTCGCCGAGAAACGCATATTTTTTTTTTGGCTTGGAACACAGAAAAAGGTTGGAAACATGCTGATTCGACTCAGAAAAATATATTTGGTCCAATTTTAATTTAATCCCAGCAAAAGCCCACTCTTTGAACCCTCCCCGACAGGATTTGCGAAAATGCGCTTTTCTCGCCGAGAAACGCATATTTTTGCAAACATGGCTTGGAACACACAGAAAAGCTTGGAAACATGCTAATTCGTCTTGGAAAAATATATTTGGTCCAATTTTAACTTAATCCCAGCAAAAGCCCACTCTTTGAACCCTCCCCGACAGGATTTGCGAAAATGCGCTTTTCTCGCCGAGAAACGCATATTTTTAAAAACATGGCTTGGAACGCACAGAAAAGGTTGGAAACATGCTGATTCGACTTGGAAAAATATATTTGGTCCAATTTTAACTTTATCCCAGCAAAGGACCACTCTTTGAACCCTCCCCGACAGGATTTGCGAAAATGCGCTTTTCTCGCCGAGAAACGCATATTTTTGCAAACATGGCTTGGAACACACAGAAAAGCTTGGAAACATGCTAATTCGACTTGGAAAAATATATTTTGTCCAATTTTAACTTTATCCCAGCAAAAGCCCACTCTTTGAACCCTCCCCGACAGGATTTGCGAAAATGCGCTTTTCTCGCCGAGAAACGCATATTTTTGCAAACATGGCTTGGAACACACAGAAAAGCTTGGAAACATGCTAATTCGACTTGGAAAAATATATTTGGTCCAATTTTAACTTAATCCCAGAAAAGGCCCACTCTTTGAACCCTCCCCGACAGGATTTACGAAAATGCGCTTTTCTCGCCGAGAAACGCATATTTTTGCAAACATGGCTTGGAACACACAGAAAAGCTTGGAAACATGCTAATTCGACTTGGAAAAATATATTTGGTCCAATTTTAACTTAATCCCAGCAAACGCCCACTCTTTGAACCCTCCCCGACAGGATTTGCGAAAATGCGCTTTTCTCGCCGAGAAACGCATACTTTTAAAAACATGGCTTGGAACGCACAGAAAAGGTTGGAAACATGCTAATTCGTCTTGGAAAAATATATTTGGTCCAATTTTAACTTAATACCAGCAAAAGGCCACTCTTTGAACCCTCCCCGACAGGATTTGCGAAAATGCGCTTTTCTCGCCGAGAAACGCATATTTTTGCAAACATGTCTTGGAACACACAGAAAAGCTTGGAAACATGCTAATTCGTCTTGGAAAAATATATTTGGTCCAATTTTAACTTAATCCCAGCAAAAGCCCACTCTTTGAACCCTCCGCTTTTCTCGCCGAGAAACGCATATTTTTAAAAACATGGCTTGGAACGCACAGAAAAGGTTGGAAACATGCTGATTCGACTTGGAAAAATATATTTGGTCCAATTTTAACTTAATCCCAGCAAAAGCCCACTCTTTGAACCCTCCCCGACAGGATTTACGAAAATGCGCTTTTCTCGCCGAGAAACGCATATTTTTGCAAACATGGCTTGGAACGCACAGAAAAGGTTGGAAACATGCTGATTCGACTTGGAAAAATATATTTGGTCCAATTTTAACTTTATCCCAGCAAAGGACCACTCTTTGAACCCTCCCCGACAGGATTTACGAAAATGCGCTTTTCTCGCCGAGAAACGCATATTTTTGCAAACATGTCTTGGAACACACAGAAAAGCTTGGAAACATGCTAATTCGACTTGGAAAAATATATTTGGTCCAATTTTAACTTAATCCCAGCAAAAGCCCACTCTTTGAACCCTCCCCCCGACAGGATTGCGAAAATGCGCTTTTCTCGCCGAGAAACGCATATTTTTAAAAACATGGCTTGGAACGCACAGAAAAGGTTGGAAACATGCTAATTCGACTTAGAAAAATATATTTGGTCCAATTTTAACTTAATCCCAGCAAAAGGCCACTCTTTGAACCCTCCCCGACAGGATTTGCGAAAATGCGCTTTTCTCGCCGAGAAACGCATATTTTTGCAAACATGTCTTGGAACACACAGAAAAGCTTGGAAACATGCTAATTCGACTTGGAAAAATATATTTGGTCCAATTTTAACTTAATCCCAGCAAAAGCCCACTCTTTGAACCCTCCCCGACAGGATTGGCGAAAATGCGCTTTTCTCGCCGAGAAACGCATATTTTTAAAAACATGGCTTGGAACGCACAGAAAAGGTTGGAAACATGCTGATTCGACTCAGAAAAATATATTTGGTCAAATTTTAACTTTATCCCAGCAAAAGCCCACTCTTTGAACCCTCCCCGACAGGATTTGCGAAAATGCGCTTTTCTCGCCGAGAAACGCATATTTTTGCAAACATGGCTTGGAACACACAGAAAAGCTTGGAAACATGCTGATTCGACTTGGAAAAATATATTTGGTCCAATTTTGCCTTTATCCCAGCAAAAGCCCACTCTTTGAACCCTCCCCGACAGGATTTGCGAAAATGCGCTTTTCTCGCCGAGAAACGCATATTTTTGCAAACATGTCTTGGAACACACAGAAAAGCTTGGAAACATGCTTATTCGACTTGGAAAAATATATTTGGTCCAATTTTAACTTAATCCCAGCAAAAGCCCACTCTTTGAACCCTCCCCGACAGGATTTGCGAAAATGCGCTTTTCTCGCCGAGAAACGCATATTTTTAAAAACATGGCTTGGAACACACAGAAAAGGTTGGAAACATGCTGATTCGACTTGGAAAAATATATTTGGTCAAATTTTAACTTTATCCCAGCAAAAGCCCGCTCTTTGAACCCTCCCCGATCTGCGAAAATGCGCTTTTCTCGCCGAGAAACGCATATTTTTGCAAACATGGCTTGGAACACACAGAAAAGCTTGGAAACATGCTTATTCGACTTGGAAAAATATATTTGGTCCAAAACTTATCCCAGCAAAAGCCACTCTTTGAACCCTCCCCGACAGGATTTGCAAAATGCGCTTTTCTCGAAATTTTTGCAAACATGGCTTGGAAACATGCTAATTCGTCTTTGAAATATATATTTTGTCAATTTTTAACTTAATCCCAGCAAAAGTCCACTCTTTGAACCCTCCCCGACAGGATTTGAGAAAATGCGCTTTTCTCGCCGAGAAACGCATATTTTTAAAAACATGGCTTGGTACGCACAGAAATGGTTGGAAACATGCTGATTCGACTTGGAAAAATATATTTGGTCCAATTTTAACTTTATCCCAGCAAAAGGACCCACTTTTGAACCCTCCCCGACAGGATTTGCGAAAATGCGCTTTTCTCGCCGAGAAACGCATATTTTTGCAAACATGGCTTGGAACACACAGAAAAGCTTGGAAACATGCTAATTCGACTCTGAAAAATATAGTTGGTCAAATTTTAACTTTAAAAATCCCAGCAAAAAAGCTCTTTGAACCCTCCCCGACAGGATTTACGAAAATGCGCTTTTCTCGCCGAGAAACGCATATTTTTAAAAACATGGCTTGGAACACACAGAAAAGCTTGGAAACATGCTAATTCGTCTTGGAAAAATATATTTGGTCCAATTTTAACTTAATCCCAGCAAAAGCCCACTCTTTGAACCCTCCCCGACAGGATTGGCGAAAATGCGCTTTTCTCGCCGAGAAACGCATATTTTTAAAAACATGGCTTGGAACGCACAGAAAAGGTTGGAAACATGCTGATTCGACTCAGAAAAATATATTTGGTCAAATTTTAACTTTATCCCAGCAAAGGCCCACTCTTTGAACCCTCCCCGACAGGATTTACGAAAATGCGCTTTTCTCGCCGAGAAACGCATATTTTTGCAAACATGTCTTGGAACACACAGAAAAGCTTGGAAACATGCTAATTCGTCTTGGAAAAATATATTTGGTCCAATTTTAACTTAATCCCAGCAAAAGCCCACTCTTTGAACCCCCTCCACCACAGGATTTGCGAAAATGCGCTTTTCTCGCCGAGAAACGCATATTTTTTAAAAAAATGGGTTGGAACACACAGAAAAGGTTGGAAACATGCTTATTCGACTTGGAAAAATATATTTGGTCCAATTTTAACTTAATCCCAGCAAAAGCCCACTCTTTGAACCCTCCCCGACAGGATTTGCGAAAATGCGCTTTTCTCGCCGAGAAACGCATATTTTTGCAAACATGTCTTGGAACACACAGAAAAGCTTGGAAACATGCTAATTCGACTTGGAAAAATATATTTGGTCCAATTTTAACTTAATCCCAGCAAAAGCCCACTCTTTGAACCCTCCCCGACAGGATTTGCGAAAATGCGCTTTTCTCGCCGAGAAACGCATATTTTTAAAAACATGGCTTGGAACGCACAGAAAAGGTTGGAAACATGCTGATTCGACTCAGAAAAATATATTTGGTCAAATTTTAACTTTATCCCAGCAAAGGCCCACTCTTTGAACCCTCCCCGACAGGATTTGCGAAAATGCGCTTTTCTCGCCGAGAAACGCATATTTTTGCAAACATGTCTTGGAACACACAGAAAAGCTTGGAAACATGCTAATTCGTCTTGGAAAAATATATTTGGTCCAATTTTAACTTAATCCCAGCAAAAGCCCACTCTTTGAACCCTCCCCGACAGGATTTGCGAAAATGCGCTTTTATTCGCCGAGAAACGAACCCTCCCCGATATTTTTAAAACATGTCTTGGAACTCACAGAAAAGGTTGGAAACATGCTTATTCGACTTAGAAAAATATATTTGGTCCAATTTTAACTTAATCCCAGCAAAAGGCCACTCTTTGAACCCTCCCCGACAGGATTTGCGAAAATGCGCTTTTCTCGCCGAGAAACGCATATTTTTGCAAACATGTCTTGGAACACACAGAAAAGCTTGGAAACATGCTAATTCGACTTGGAAAAATATATTTGGTCCAATTTTAACTTAATCCCAGCAAAAGCCCACTCTTTGAACCCTCCCGACAGCATTTGCGAAAATGCGCTTTGCTCGCCGAGAAACGCATATTTTTAAAAACATGGCTTGGAACGCACAGAAAAGGTTGGAAACATGCTGATTCGACTTGAAAAATATATTTGGTCAAATTTTAACTTTATCCCAGCAAAGGCCCACTCTTTGAACCCTCCCCGACAGGATTTGCGAAAATGCGCTTTTCTCGCCGAGAAACGCATATTTTTGCAAACATGGCTTGGAACACACAGAAAAGCTTGGAAACATGCTGATTCGACTTGGAAAAATATATTTGGTCAAATTTTAACTTTATCCCAGCAAAGGACAACTCTTTGAACCCTCCCCGACAGGATTTACGAAAATGCGCTTTTCTCGCCGAGAAACGCATATTTTTGCAAACATGTCTTGGAACACCCAGAAAAGCTTGGAAACATGCTAATTCGACTTGGAAAAATATATTTGGTCCAATTTTAACTTAATCCCAGCAAAAGCCCACTCTTTGAACCCTCCCGACAGCATTTGCGAAAATGCGCTTTGCTCGCCGAGAAACGCATATTTTTAAAAACATGGCTTGGAACGCACAGAAAAGGTTGGAAACATGCTGATTCGACTCAGAAAAATATATTTGGTCAAATTTTAACTTTATCCCAGCAACGGCCGACTCTTTGAACCCTCCCCGACAGGATTTGCGAAAATGCGCTTTTCTCGCCGAGAAACACATATTTTTGCAAACCATGGCGTGGAACACACAGAAAAGCTTGGAAACATGCTCATTCGACTTGGAAAAATATATTTGGTCCAATTTTAACTTAATCCCAGCAAAAGCCCACTCTTTGAACCCTCCCCGACAGGATTTTCTCCCGACGAAAATGCGCTTTTCTCGCCGAGAAACGCATATTTTTGCAAAAAAGCATGTCTTGGAACACACAGAATAGCTTGGAAAAATGCTAATTCGACTTGGAAAAATATATTTGGTCCAATTTTAACTTAATCCCAGCAAAAGCCCACTCTTTGAACCCTCCCCGACAGGATTTACGAAAATTTTCGCTGCGCTTTTCTCGCCGAGAAACGCATATTTTTAAAAACATGGCTTGGAACACACAGAAAAGGTTGGAAACATGCTGATTCGACTTGGAAAAATATATTTGGTCAATTTTAACTTTATCCCAGCAAAAGCCCACTCTTTGAACCCTCCCCGACAGGATTTGCGAAAATGCGCTTTTCTCGCCGAGAAACGCATATTTTTGCAAACATGGCTTGGAACACACAGAAAAGCTTGGAAACATGCTAATTCGACTTGGAAAAATATATTTGGTCCAATTTTAACTATCCCAGCAAAAGCCCACTCTTTGAACCCTCCCCGACAGGATTTGCGAAAATGCGCTTTTCTCGCCGAGAAACGCATATTTTTGCAAACATGGCTTGGAACACACAGAAAAGCTTGGAAACATGCTAATTCGACTTGGAAAAATATATTTGGTCCAATTTTAACTTAATCCCAGCAAAAGCCCACTCTTTGAACCCTCCCCGACAGGATTTGCGAAAATGCGCTTTTCTCGCCGAGAAACGCATATTTTTAAAAACATGGCTTGGAACGCACAGAAAAGGTTGGAAACATGCTAATTCGACTTTGAAAAATATATTTGGTCCAATTTTAACTTTATCCCAGCAAAAGCCCACTCTTTGAACCCTCCCCGACAGGATTTGCGAAAATGCGCTTTTCTCGCCGAGAAACGCATATTTTTGCAAAAATGGCTTGGAACACACAGAAAAGCTTGGAAACATGCTGATTCGACTTAGAAAAATGTATTTGGTCCAATTTTAACTTTATCCCAGCAAAAGCCCACTCTTTGAACCCTCCCCGACAGGATTTGCGAAAATGCGCTTTTCTCGCCGAGAAACGCATATTTTTGCAAACATGTCTTGGAACACACAGAAAAGCTTGGAAACATGCTAATTCGACTTGGAAAAATATATTTGGTCCAATTTTAACTTAATCCCAGCAAAAGCCCACTCTTTGAACCTTCCCCAGCAGCATTTGCGAAAATGCGCTTTTCTCGCCGAGAAACGCATATTTTTTAAAACATGGCTTGGAACGCACAGAAAAGGTTGGAAACATGCTGATTCGACTTGGAAAAATATATTTGGTCCAATTTTAACTTTATCCCAGCAAAGGCCCACTCTTTGAACCCTCCCCGACAGGATTTGCGAAAATGCGCTTTTCTCGCCGAGAAACGCATATTTTTGCAAACATGGCTTGGAACACACAGAAAAGCTTGGAAACATGCTGATTCGACTTGGAAAAATATATTTGGTCCAATTTTAACTTAATTCCCTGCAAAAGCCCACTCTTTGAACCCTCCCCGACAGGATTTACGAAAATGCGCTTTTCTCGCCGAGAAACGCATATTTTTAAAAACATGTCTTGGAACACACAGAAAAGCTTGGAAACATGCTAATTCGACTTGGAAAAATATATTTGGTCCAATTTTAACTTAATCCCAGCAAAAGACCACTCTTTGAACCTCCCGACAGGATTTGCCCCCCGACAGACAGGATTTACGAAAATGCGCTTTTCTCGCCGAGAAACGCATATTTTTAAAAACATGGCTTGGAACACACAGAAAAGGTTGGAAACATGCTGATTCGACTCAGAAAAATATATTTGGTCAAATTTTAACTTTATCCCAGCAAAGGACCACTCTTTGAACCCTCCCCGACAGGATTTACGAAAATGCGCTTTTCTCGCCGAGAAACGCATATTTTTGCAAACATGTCTTGGAACACACAGAAAAGCTTGGAAACATGCTAATTCGACTTGGAAAAATATATTTGGTCCAATTTTAACTTAATCCCAGCAAAAGCCCACTCTTTGAACCCTCCCCGACAGGATTTGCGAAAATGCGCTTTTCTCGCCGAGAAACGCATATTTTTAAAAACATGGCTTGGAACACACAGAAAAGGTTGGAAACATGCTAATTCGTCTTGGAAAAATATATTTGGTCCAATTTTAACTTAATCCCAGCAAAAGCCCACTCTTTGAACCCTCCCCGACAGGATTTGCGAAAATGCGCTTTTCTCGCCGAGAAACGCATATTTTTGCAAACATGTCTTGGAACACACAGAAAAGCTTGGAAACATGCTAATTCGACTTGGAAAAATATATTTGGTCCAATTTTAACTTAATCCCAGCAAAAGCCCACTCTTTGAACCCTCCCCGACAGGATTGGCGAAAATGCGCTTTTCTCGCCGAGAAACGCATATTTTTAAAAACATGGCTTGGAACGCACAGAAAAGGTTGGAAACATGTTGATTCGACTTGGAAAAATATATTTGGTCAAATTTTAACTTTATCCCAGCAAAGGCCCACTCTTTGAACCCTCCCCGACAGGATTTACGAAAATGCGCTTTTCTCGCCGAGAAACGCATATTTTTGCAAACATGTCTTGGAACACACAGAAAAGCTTGGAAACATGCTAATTCGTCTTGGAAAAATATATTTGGTCCAATTTTAACTTAATCCCAGCAAAAGCCCACTCTTTGAACCCTCCCCGACAGGATTTACGAAAATGCGCTTTTCTCGCCGAGAAACGCATATTTTTAAAAACATGGCTTGGAACACACAGAAAAGATTGGAAACATGCTAATTCGTCTTGGAAAAATATATTTGGTCCAATTTTAACTTAATCCCAGCAAAAGCCCACTCTTTGAACCCTCCCCGACAGGATTGGCGAAAATGCGCTTTTCTCGCCGAGAAACGCATATTTTTAAAAACATGTCTTGGAACACACAGAAAAGCTTGGAAACATGCTAATTCGACTTGGAAACATATATTTGGTCCAATTTTAACTTAATCCCAGCAAAAGCCCAATCTTTGAACCCTCCCCGACAGGATTTGCGAAAATGCGCTTTTCTCGCCGAGAAACGCATATTTTTAAAAACATGGCTTGGAACGCACAGAAAAGGTTGGAAACATGCTGATTCGACTTGGAAAAATATATTTGGTCAAATTTTAACTTTATCCCAGCAAAGGCCCACTCTTTGAACCCTCCCCGACAGGATTTGCGAAAATGCGCTTTTCTCGCCGAGAAACGCATATTTTTGCAAACATGGCTTGGAACACACAGAAAAGCTTGGAAACATGCTCATTCGACTTGGAAAAATATATTTGGTCCAATTTTAATTTAATCCCAGCAAAAGCCCACTCTTTGAACCCTCCCCGACAGGATTTGCGAAAATGCGCTTTTCTCGCCGAGAAACGCATATTTTTGCAAACATGTCTTGGAACACACAGAAAAGCTTGGAAACATGCTAATTCGACTTGGAAAAATATATTTGGTCCAATTTTAACTTAATCCCAGCAAAAGCCCACTCTTTGAACCCTCCCCGACAGGATTTGCGAAAATGCGCTTTTCTCGCCGAGAAACGCATATTTTTAAAAACATGGCTTGGAACGCACAGAAAAGGTTGGAAACATGCTGATTCGACTTGGAAAAATATATTTGGTCCAATTTTAACTTAATCCCAGCAAAAGCCCACTCTTTGAACCCTCCCCGACAGGATTTGCGAAAATGCGCTTTTCTCGCCGAGAAACGCATATTTTTGCAAACATGGCTTGGAACACACAGAAAAGCTTGGAAACATGCTGATTCGACTTAGAAAAATATATTTGGTCCAATTTTAACTTAATCCCAGCAAAAGCCCACTCTTTGAACCCTCCCCGACAGGATTTGCGAAAATGCGCTTTTCTCGCCGAGAAACGCATATTTTTAAAAACATGGCTTGGAACACACAGAAAAGCTTGGAAACATGCTAATTCGACTTGGAAAAATATATTTGGTCCAATTTTAACTTAATCCCAGCAAAAGCCCACTCTTTGAACCCTCCCCGACAGGATTTACGAAAATGCGCTTTTCTCGCCGAGAAACGCATATTTTTGCAAACATGTCTTGGAACACACAGAAAAGCTTGGAAACATGCTAATTCGACTTGGAAAAATATATTTGGTCCAATTTTAACTTAATCCCAGCAAAAGCCCACTCTTTGAACCCTCCCCGACAGGATTTACGAAAATGCGCTTTTCTCGCCGAGAAACGCATATTTTTAAAAACATGGCTTGGAACACACAGAAAAGGTTGGAAACATGCTGATTCGACTCTGAAAAATATATTTGGTCAAATTTTAACTTTATCCCAGCAAAGGCCCACTCTTTGAACCCTCCCCGACAGGATTTGCGAAAATGCGCTTTTCTCGCCGAGAAACGCATATTTTTGCAAACATGGCTTGGAACACACAGAAAAGCTTGGAAACATGCTAATTCGACTTGGAAAAATATATTTGGTGCAATTTTAATCCCAGCAAAAGCCCACTCTTTGAACCCTCCCCGACAGGATTTGCGAAAATGCGCTTTTCTCGCCGAGAAACGCATATTTTTTAAAAACATGGCTTGGAACACACAGAAAAGGTTGGAAACATGCTAATTCGACTTGGAAAAATATATTTGGTCCAATTTTAACTTAATCCCAGCAAAAGCCCACTCTTTGAACCCTCCCCGACAGGATTTGCGAAAATGCGCTTTTCTCGCCGAGAAACGCATATTTTTAAAAACATGGCTTGGAACGCACAGAAAAGGTTGGAAACATGCTAATTCGACTTTGAAAAATATATTTGGACAAATTTGAAATTTATCCCAGCAAAGGCCCACTCTTTGAATCCTCCCCGACAGGATTTGCGAAAATGCGCTTTTCTCGCCGAGAAACGCATATTTTTGCAAACATGTCTTGGAACACACAGAAAAGCTTGGAAACATGCTAATTCGACTTGGAAAAATATATTTGGTCCAATTTTAACTTAATCCCAGCAAAAGCCCACTCTTTGAACCCTCCCCGACAGGATTTACGAAAATGCGCTTTTCTCGCCGAGAAACGCATATTTTTGCAAACATGTCTTGGAACACACAGAAAAGCTTGGAAACATGCTAATTCGTCTTGGAAAAATATATTTGGTCCAATTTTAACTTAATCCCAGCAAAAGCCCACTCTTTGAACCCTCCCCGACAGGATTTGCGAAAATGCGCTTTTCTCGCCGAGAAACGCATATTTTTAAAAACATGGCTTGGAACGCACAGAAAAGGTTGGAAACATGCTGATTCGACTCAGAAAAATATATTTGGTCAAATTTTAACTTTATCCCAGCAAAGGACCACTCTTTGAACCCTCCCCGACAGGATTTGCGAAAATGCGCTTTTCTCGCCGAGAAACGCATATTTTTGCAAACATGGCTTGGAACACACAGAAAAGCTTGGAAACATGCTAATTCGACTTGGAAAAATATATTTGGTCCAATTTTAACTTAATCCCAGCAAAAGCCCACTCTTTGAACCCTCCCCGACAGGATTTGCGAAAATGCGCTTTTCTCGCCGAGAAACGCATATTTTTGCAAACATGTCTTGGAACACACAGAAAAGCTTGGAAACATGCTAATTCGACTTGGAAAAATATATTTGGTCCAATTTTAACTTAATCCCAGCAAAAGCCCACTCTTTGAACCCTCCCCGACAGGATTTGCGAAAATGCGCTTTTCTCGCCGAGAAACGCATATTTTTAAAAACATGGCTTGGAACGCACAGAAAAGGTTGGAAACATGCTGATTCGACTTGGAAAAATATATTTGGTCAAATTTTAACTTTATCCCAGCAAAAGCCCACTCTTTGAACCCTCCCCGACAGGATTTGCGAAAATGCGCTTTTCTCGCCGAGAAACGCATATTTTTGCAAACATGGCTTGGAACACACAGAAAAGCTTGGAAACATGCTAATTCGACTTGGAAAAATATATTTGGTCCAATTTTAACTTAATCCCAGCAAAAGCCCACTCTTTGAACCCTCCCCGACAGGATTTGCGAAAATGCGCTTTTCTCGCCGAGAAACGCATATTTTTGCAAACATGTCTTGGAACACACAGAAAAGCTTGGAAACATGCTAATTCGACTTGGAAAAATATATTTGGTCCAATTTTAACTTAATCCCAGCAAAAGCCCACTCTTTGAACCCTCCCCGACAGGATTTGCGAAAATGCGCTTTTCTCGCCGAGAAACGCATATTTTTAAAAACATGGCTTGGAACGCACAGAAAAGGTTGGAAACATGCTGATTCGACTCAGAAAAATATATTTGGTCCAATTTTAACTTTATCCCAGCAAAAGCCCACTCTTTGAACCCTCCCCGACAGGATTTGCGAAAATGCGCTTTTCTCGCCGAGAAACGCATATTTTTGCAAACATGGCTTGGAACACACAGAAAAGCTTGGAAACATGCTGATTCGACTTGGAAAAATATATTTGGTCCAATTTTAACTTTATCCCAGCAAAAGCCACTCTTTGAACCCTCCCCGACAGGATTTACGAAAATGCGCTTTTCTCGCCGAGAAACGCATATTTTTGCAAACATGTCTTGGAACACACAGAAAAGCTTGGAAACATGCTAATTCGTCTTGGAAAAATATATTTGGTCCAATTTTAACTTAATCCCAGCAAAAGCCCACTCTTTGAACCCTCCCCGACAGGATTTACGAAAATGCGCTTTTCTCGCCGAGAAACGCATATTTTTAAAAACATGGCTTGGAACGCACAGAAAAGGTTGGAAACATGTTGATTCGACTTGGAAAAATATATTTGGTCATTTTTTAACTTTATCCCAGCAAAGGACCACTCTTTGAACCCTCCCCGACAGGATTTACGAAAATGCGCTTTTCTCGCCGAGAAACGCATATTTTTGCAAACATGTCTTGGAACACACAGAAAAGCTTGGAAACATGCTAATTCGACTTGGAAAAATATATTTGGTCCAATTTTAACTTAATCCCAGCAAAAGCCCACTCTTTGAACCCTCCCCGACAGGATTTGCGAAAATGCGCTTTTCTCGCCGAGAAACGCATATTTTTAAAAACATGGCTTGGAACACACAGAAAAGCTTGGAAACATGCTAATTCGTCTTGGAAAAATATATTTGGTCCAATTTTAACTTAATCCCAGCAAAGGACCACTCTTTGAACCCTCCCCGACAGGATTTGCGAAAATGCGCTTTTCTCGCCGAGAAACGCATATTTTTGCAAACATGTCTTGGAACACACAGAAAAGCTTGGAAACATGCTAATTCGACTTGGAAAAATATATTTGGTCCAATTTTAACTTAATCCCAGCAAAAGCCCACTCTTTGAACCCTCCCCGACAGGATTTGCGAAAATGCGCTTTTCTCGCCGAGAAACGCATATTTTTAAAAACATGGCTTGGAACGCACAGAAAAGGTTGGAAACATGTTGATTCGACTTGGAAAAATATATTTGGTCAAATTTTAACTTTATCCCAGCAAAGGACCACTCTTTGAACCCTCCCCGACAGGATTTACGAAAATGCGCTTTTCTCGCCGAGAAACGCATATTTTTGCAAACATGTCTTGGAACACACAGAAAAGCTTGGAAACATGCTAATTCGTCTTGGAAAAATATATTTGGTCCAATTTTAACTTTATCCCAGCATCCCAGCAAAAGCCCACTCTTTGAACCCTCCCCGACAGGATTTGCGAAAATGCGCTTTTCTCGCCGAGAAACGCATATTTTTAAAAACATGGCTTGGAACACACAGAAAAGCTTGGAAACATGCTAATTCGTCTTGGAAAAATATATTTGGTCCAATTTTAACTTAATCCCAGCAAAAGGCCACTCTTTGAACCCTCCCCGACAGGATTTGCGAAAATGCGCTTTTCTCGCCGAGAAACGCATATTTTTGCAAACATGTCTTGGAACACACAGAAAAGCTTGGAAACATGCTAATTCGACTTGGAAAAATATATTTGGTCCAATTTTAACTTAATCCCAGCAAAAGCCCACTCTTTGAACCCTCCCCGACAGGATTTGCGAAAATGCGCTTTTCTCGCCGAGAAACGCATATTTTTAAAAACATGGCTTGGAACACACAGAAAAGGTTGGAAACATGCTGATTCGACTTGGAAAAATATATTTGGTCAAATTTTAACTTTATCCCAGCAAAGGCCCACTCTTTGAACCCTCCCCGACAGGATTTGCGAAAATGCGCTTTTCTCGCCGAGAAACGCATATTTTTGCAAACATGGCTTGGAACACACAGAAAAGCTTGGAAACATGCTGATTCGACTTGGAAAAATATATTTGGTCCAATTTTAACTTTATCCCAGCAAAAGCCCACTCTTTGAACCCTCCCCGACAGGATTTGCGAAAATGCGCTTTTCTCGCCGAGAAACGCATATTTTTGCAAACATGTCTTGGAACACACAGAAAAGCTTGGAAACATGCTAATTCGACTTGGAAAAATATATTTGGTCCAATTTTAACTTAATCCCAGCAAAAGCCCACTCTTTGAACCCTCCCCGACAGGATTTGCGAAAATGCGCTTTTCTCGCCGAGAAACGCATATTTTTAAAAACATGGCTTGGAACGCACAGAAAAGGTTGGAAACATGCTGATTCGACTCAGAAAAATATATTTGGTCCAATTTTAACTTTATCCCAGCAAATGCCCACTCTTTGAACCCTCCCCGACAGGATTTGCGAAAATGCGCTTTTCTCGCCGAGAAACGCATATTTTTGCAAACATGGCTTGGAACACACAGAAAAGCTTGGAAACATGCTGATTCGACTTGGAAAAATATATTTGGTCCAATTTTAACTTTATCCCAGCAAAAGCCCACTCTTTGAACCCTCCCCGACAGGATTTACGAAAATGCGCTTTTCTCGCCGAGAAACGCATATTTTTGCAAACATGTCTTGGAACACACAGAAAAGCTTGGAAACATGCTAATTCGTCTTGGAAAAATATATTTGGTCCAATTTTAACTTAATCCCAGCAAAAGCCCACTCTTTGAACCCTCCCCGACAGGATTTACGAAAATGCGCTTTTCTCGCCGAGAAACGCATATTTTTAAAAACATGGCTTGGAACGCACAGAAAAGGTTGGAAACATGTTGATTCGACTTGGAAAAATATATTTGGTCAAATTTTAACTTAATCCCAGCAAAAGCCCACTCTTTGAACCCTCCCCGACAGGATTTACGAAAATGCGCTTTTCTCGCCGAGAAACGCATATTTTTGCAAACATGTCTTGGAACACACAGAAAAGCTTGGAAACATGCTAATTCGTCTTGGAAAAATATATTTGGTCCAATTTTAACTTAATCCCAGCAAAAGCCCACTCTTTGAACCCTCCCCGACAGGATTTACGAAAATGCGCTTTTCTCGCCGAGAAACGCATATTTTTAAAAACATGGCTTGGAACGCACAGAAAAGGTTGGAAACATGTTGATTCGACTTGGAAAAATATATTTGGTCAAATTTTAACTTTATCCCAGCAAAGGCCCACTCTTTGAACCCTCCCCGACAGGATTTACGAAAATGCGCTTTTCTCGCCGAGAAACGCATATTTTTGCAAACATGTCTTGGAACACACAGAAAAGCTTGGAAACATGCTAATTCGTCTTGGAAAAATATATTTGGTCCAATTTTAACTTAATCCCAGCAAACGCCCACTCTTTGAACCCTCCCCGACAGGATTTGCGAAAATGCGCTTTTCTCGCCGAGAAACGCATATTTTTAAAAACATGGCTTGGAACGCACAGAAAAGGTTGGAAACATGCTAATTCGTCTTGGAAAAATATATTTGGTCCAATTTTAACTTAATCCCAGCAAAAGGCCACTCTTTGAACCCTCCCCGACAGGATTTGCGAAAATGCGCTTTTCTCGCCGAGAAACGCATATTTTTGCAAACATGTCTTGGAACACACAGAAAAGCTTGGAAACATGCTAATTCGACTTGGAAAAATATATTTGGTCCAATTTTAACTTAATCCCAGCAAAAGCCCACTCTTTGAACCCTCCCCGACAGGATTTGCGAAAATGCGCTTTTCTCGCCGAGAAACGCATATTTTTAAAAACATGGCTTGGAACTCACAGAAAAGGTTGGAAACATGCTGATTCGACTCAGAAAAATATATTTGGTCAAATTTTAACTTTATCCCAGCAAAGGACCACTCTTTGAACCCTCCCCGACAGGATTTACGAAAATGCGCTTTTCTCGCCGAGAAACGCATATTTTTGCAAACATGTCTTGGAACACACAGAAAAGCTTGGAAACATGCTAATTCGTCTTGGAAAAATATAAGAAGATTTGGAAAATCGAGGCAGAAGAAAGAATCTGCGGCTTTTTGGTCTACGTGAACGTGCTGAAGGAAACAAGCCACTCTTCGACTTTGTAAACGACATGCTACCGCAGTGGCTCGGATGCCCTGATAAAACTTTCACTCTGGAGCGAGTTCATCGCACATTGGCACCGGCCAAACCTAACCAGAACCGAGCAGTTCTTGTCCGCTTTTTGAAGTTTCAGGAGAAGGAGTTTGTGTACCGCGAAACAAGGAAGCGAGAAATCATGCACGACGGCGGCAAACTCTCATTCTCCCAGGATCTATCTGCAGAAACCGTCCGGATTCGACGAGAATTTGTCCCAGTTGTGAAGCAGTTTGTGGCTATGGGAAACTTTCGAGGATTTCAACATAATCCTTGCAAACTGAGAGTGCTTCACAATGGAAGAATCCATCTCTTTTCAACACCGCAAGAAGCCGAGAGATTCCACCAAGGCATAACAAGACCTGCATAAACACTGTACAGACTATATGGACGTATAGTTCCCGAAAGTACGACGAACATTGAACGCACCAAGAAAGAAAACAACAGTTGAGTCAGGTACCGATATACAGAGACTAATATAACTGTTTCTTTGTGATAGCGTTGCTAAATGTTATACTGAAAATATAAGGAATGGTTCAAACGTTTAGACGGGGTTAAAATCTAAATAAGGGAACATGATAAAAATCAGGATCATTTCTGCTAAGTGGTGCAACACATAAGCCAACGTTTGTTTGTTTTTGTTTTTTTTTCTCTTTCATAAATAGAGTTGGCCTTAACTGAGAACAAAAGAAGGGGTTAATGTTCAAATAAGAGACATTATGGTTGTTTGGACTTATGGCTGTTCCGTCCAGGGTCAAGGGCACACGGACTAGCTGCTCCTCAGCAATAGTGGATCAGCGTCCTCTAGAGTTGGTTTATTAAAGGGGTGTGGGAAAACATTTCAGTGGAAATGTCAGGGGTGGGATAGGATTTTTTCTTGTTTTGGTTATCACTGTTCTAGTTGTTCTTACGGGTTTTCTTTTCTCCTCCAGTGTGTATTTTATTTTTCTGTGTGGTTTTGGCAGAATCAGCAACGTCTATAACCTCGTCAGGATGTCAGAAGATGTTATCCATTGCAAAAAAATATGTCTGTGAATAAATCTGAAATTAAGATCACCAGTTGGAATGTTAGGGGGCTTAGAAAATTGACTAAATTGAAACAAGTTATAAATAGGCTGAAACATTTCAGGTCTAAAATTGTTTTCTTGCAAGAAACTCATTTGATGGCCTCTGACATACCCTGTCTGAAAAAAGATGGCCAGGCCAAGTGATTTATTCTTCTTATAATAATTATGCTCGAGGTGTTGCTATCCTCATACACAAGTCAGTTCCATTCCAAATTACTCAAACTATTCAAGATCCAACTGGTAGGTATGTGATTGTACAAGGAGACATTATGTCACGTAAAGTTAACTTAATCAATATTTATGGTCCTAACGATGACGTGCCGTCTTTCTTTGAAAAATTACTGTTAACTGTTTCCACCCTAGAAGGTCTCTATATTTTTGGGGGTGACTTTAATTGTACGCTAGACCCAGTAATGGATCGACTTACTGGAACTGATACCTCGCATGTACAGACAAGGAAAAAGCTTGCTGAACTCATAAAAGATCTAAGACTAGTTGATGTATGGAGGGACAAAAATCCAAACAAAAAAGAATTTTCCTGTCATTCTTCTACTTATAAAACGTATTCACGTATTGATTATTTCTTAATATCTGTCGAACTGCTTACTAATGTCACAAACAGCTGGTACGACAGCATAGTGATTAGTGATCATGCAGCTGTCTCAATGGAAATATGCTTAGGCATATTTGCTCAACACTCTCAGAGATGGAGGTTCCAGGTATATTGGTTACAAGATCCATCCTTTCTTAAATTCATAGGAGCCTGCATAGATAACTACTTCCTGCTAAACACGGATGAAACAACTGCCAGTGTAAGGTGGGAAGCGTTCAAAGCATATATAAGGGGAGAAATGATTAAATATACAAGCTCAAAGACTAAACAGAACAAAAAGGAAATACAAACATTAGAAAAACAGATTAAAACACTGGAACTAGATCTTTATGAAAATAATGACGAGGATAAACAGCAACAGTTAACAGTAATGAGGGCTGAATACAATAAACTAACAGCTGATAAGGTTGCTAAAAACCTCTTATGGACCAAGCAAGCATACTATGACCAGGGTGAAAAGCCAAGTAAATTATTGGCCTGGCGAGTTAAGAAAATGCAAGCCGAAAGAACAATTAACAGTATAAAGACAATGTCAGGCGATTTAACAACAGACCCAGTAGAAATTAATACTATCTTCAGAAACTTTTATGAACTATTATACAAATCAGAATATGCAGGAGCTACACAGCAACAGGCATTTCTTGACCAGTTACAGTTCCAGAGCCTATCTGAAGATGAAAAAGATTCACTGGACAGGGCATTAACAGTCGAGGATATTTATGACGCCATGAGCAGTATGAATAGTGGGAAAACACCTGGTCCCGATGGGATACCTATAGAATTTTATAAGAAGTTTAAACAGAAACTTGCGCAACCTTTACTAGATATGTTTAACGAATCATATATAACAGGAACCCTTCCACCATCGTTAAGATTAGCTATGATAACTGTGATATTAAAACCTGACAAATCGGCAACCAGTTGTTCATCTTTCAGGCCTATTAGTTTAATGGGATGCGATACAAAAATATTATGCAAGGCTCTTTCTAAAAGATTGGAAAAATATCTTCCTCAATTGGTCAGTAATGATCAGAATGGTTTTGTGCTACAACGGCAAGGCTTCCATAACATCAGGAGAGTCTTAAATGTACTGTTTGAGAAAAATAATGCTAAAGATACTGCAATGTTGTCAGTTGATGCTAGCCAAGCATTCGATAGAATAGAATGGAAATACCTTTTTTATCTACTGCCTAGATATGGTCTAGGAGAAACATTTCTCAAATGGATTAAATTACTGTACACAAACCCAACTGCAGAAATATTGACCAACAATACAATTTCTAAACCTTTCAGTTTACAACGCTCAACCAGGCAAGGCTGCCCTTTGTCCCCTCTTCTTTTTACTTTAGCAATAGAACCTCTTGCGATCGCAGTAAGGACACGTAGAAATATATCCGGCATCAAGATTTGGGACATAGAGCATCATATAGCATTGTATGCGGATGATATAATTTTTTCTTAACAAATCTGGAGAACAGTATTCCAAATCTGATTACTTTACTCGAAAACTTTGGTGAGTTTTCTGGATATAGAATAAACAAATCCAAGTCAGTATTGTTATTTCTAAATGAAGAAGAAAGACGCAATCCCAAAATAAATACACCATTTATGGCCACGCAAGATGGATTTAAATATCTGGGTATTAAGATTGCCCCAAAACTTGGCGAAATTGTCCCTATAAACTACAACCCTCTGGTAGACGAAATAACAGAAAAGTTGGACCGGTGGTCTAAACTACCGATATCAATGATTGGTCGTATAAATCTTATTAAAATGTCTATTATACCGAAGTTTATATATCTTTTTCAAGCGCTTCCGCTTCCATTACCAAGTAACTTTTATAAAAAAATTGATAGTATATTTAGCCAGTTCATTTGGAACAATAGAAAAGGTAGACTCCGACTAAAGTTATTATTTTTACCCTATGAAAGGGGAGGACTTAGGGTCCCAAACCTGAAATGGTATTACTGGGCATCCCAATTAAGTTCTGCAATGTATTATTTTTCTTCATCCACACCACCTGCTTGGGTAAATATTGAACAAAAATCAGTGTCAGATCTGCCCATAAAGCAGTATTTATATTCCTCTGATTTCAAAACACTGAAAAAACAGACAAGAAACCCTTTTGTTAAAAATACAATATCAGTGTGGTATGCAGCACACAACTTCGTTGATGAAACAATAACTCTGTCACAATTTACTCCTATTTGGGGCAACAGACAATTCAAACCTGGTAGATTGGATGGGGGATTCAAATTATGGGCAGAGAAAGGAATTGGGATGGTTTCAGACCTTTATTTTGAAGGTACCCTTCTTAGATTTGATCAACTATGTCATAAGTACGGAGTTCCTCAAAAACATTTTTTCAAATATTTGCAATTAAGAAGCTTTATAGCATCAAAATATAAGACATTCATGATCACACCTCCGCTATCGATTATTGAAGAATTAGTGATTAATAATTTGAATGGTAAAAAACACATATCTAGATTCTATAACCTTTTAGCGGAACACTCAACAGAATCAGCATCAGATAAATTAAATGCTTGGAGAACAGACACACAAACAGATATCAGTGATGAAGATTGGGGAAAGGCATGTTTAAAAGCGCAAAAAATTCAATTAACACAAGACTAAAATTAATTCAGTATAAGTGGTTAATGAGGGTTTATATAACTCCTGCAAAACTTCACCACATCTCCCCTAACATCCCTGATGTTTGTGTTAAGTGTCTGACCGAGAAGGGAACTCTGATTCACTGTTTATGGGAATGCTCTAAAATATTGGTATTTTGGGAAAATGTAGTTAAATGTTTATCACGAACGGTTAAGTGTAACATTCCTTTGATGTCAACAATCTGCATACTTGGAATATACCCCAAGGACTTCATCAAAACAAAGAAGCAATCGAAAATGATTGACTTTGGACTTCTCCATGCAAGAAGAGTGATTGCACTATATTGGAAAAATGTAGAACCACCATCACTGGCAACATGGAAGAAGGAGTTGATAACTTGTCTTGGACTGGAGAGATTGACATACATTGTTAAAGGTAAACAGGAGGAGTTTGCTGGTATTTGGGAGTCATTTATGTCATACCTGACCAATGAAACAGATAACACTGTCTGAATAATAGGTTAATGATCCTGCCTTTTTATTTCATGTTAATTTAACTGTATTTATTCATTTATTTTATTTTTGTCCCTTTTATTCTTATTTATTTCCTACATATTTATCTAACTCCATTAGTTAGATGTCTGATGTCTGTGTCCATTTTTTTTTTTTTTTTTTTTTTTTTTTTTTCCCTTCAATTTCATTAGTATTATTTATATATATATATATATATATATATATATATATTTTTTTTTTTTTTTTTTTTTTTGGGTTATTTATTTTTATTTATTTATTTATTTATTTATTTATTTTTGTCTGTTCGAGGGGATATGGGTGAAAATGTTTGTGCCTATAATGTTGAGTTTGAAATGCATTTGTAATTTTCAATAAAAAATATTGTTGAAAAAAAAACAGAAAAGAAACGCATATTTTTAAAAACATGGCTTGGAACGCACAGAAAAGGTTGGAAACATGCTAATTCGTCTTGGAAAAATATATTTGGTCCAATTGTAACTTAATCCCAGCAAAAGGCCACTCTTTGAACCCTCCCCGACAGGATTTGCGAAAATGCGCTTTTCTCGCCGAGAAACGCATATTTTTGCAAACATGTCTTGGAACACACAGAAAAGCTTGGAAACATGCTAATTCGACTTGGAAAAATATATTTTGTCCAATTTTAACTTAATCCCAGCAAAAGCCCACTCTTTGAACCCTCCCCGACAGGATTGGCGAAAATGCGCTTTTCTCGCCGAGAAACGCATATTTTTAAAAACATGGCTTGGAACGCACAGAAAAGGTTGGAAACATGCTGATTCGACTCAGAAAAATATATTTGGTCAAATTTTAACTTTATCCCAGCAATGGCCCACTCTTTGAACCCTCCCCGACAGGATTTGCGAAAATGCGCTTTTCTCGCCGAGAAACGCATATTTTTGCAAACATGGCTTGGAACACACAGAAAAGCTTGGAAACATGCTGATTCGACTTGGAAAAATATATTTGGTCCAATTTTGCCTTTATCCCAGCAAAAGCCCACTCTTTGAACCCTCCCCGACAGGATTTGCGAAAATGCGCTTTTCTCGCCGAGAAACGCAAATTTTTGCAAACATGTCTTGGAACACACAGAAAAGCTTGGAAACATGCTAATTCGACTTGGAAAAATATATTTGGTCCAATTTTAACTTAATCCCAGCAAACGCCCACTCTTTGAACCCTCCCCGACAGGATTGGCGAAAATGCGCTTTTCTCGCCGAGAAACGCATATTTTTAAAAACATGGCTTGGAACGCACAGAAAAGGTTGGAAACATGCTGATTCGACTCAGAAAAATATATTTGGTCAAATTTTAACTTTATCCCAGCAAAGGCCCACTCTTTGAACCCTCCCCGACATGATTTGCGAAAATGCGCTTTTCTCGCCGAGAAACGCATATTTTTGCAAACATGTCTTGGAACACACAGAAAAGCTTGGAAACATGCTAATTCGTCTTGGAAAAATATATTTGGTCCAATTTTAACTTAATCCCAGCAAAAGCCCACTCTTTGAACCCTCCCCGACAGGATTTACAAAAATGCGCTTTTCTCGCCGAGAAACGCATATTTTTGCAAACATGTCTTGGAACACACAGAAAAGCTTGGAAACATGCTAATTCGTCTTGGAAAAATATATTTGGTCCAATTTGAACTTAATCCCAGCAAAAGCCCACTCTTTGAACCCTCCCCGACAGGATTTACGAAAATGCGCTTTTCTCGCCGAGAAACGCATATTTTTAAAAACATGGCTTGGAACGCACAGAAAAGGTTGGAAACATGCTGATTCGACTCAGAAAAATATATTTGGTCAAATTTTAACTTTATCCCAGCAAAGGACCACTCTTTGAACCCTCCCCGACAGGATTTGCGAAAATGCGCTTTTCTCGCCGAGAAACGCATATTTTAGCAAACATGGCTTGCAACACACAGAAAAGCTTGGAAACATATTAATTCGACTTAGAAAAATATATTTATTCAAATTTTGCCTTTATCCCAGCAAAAGCCCACTCTTTGAACCCTCCCCGACAAAATTTGCGAAAATGCGCTTTTCTCGCCGAGAAACGCATATTTTTGCAAACATGGCTTGGAACACACAGAAAAGCTTGGAAACATGCTGATTCGACTTGGAAAAATATATTTGATCCAATTTTAACTTAATCCCAGCAAACGCCCACTCTTTGAACCCTCCCCGACAGGATTGGCGAAAATGCGCTTTTCTCGCCGAGAAACGCATATTTTTAAAAACATGGCTTGGAACGCACAGAAAAGGTTGGAAACATGCTGATTCGACTCAGAAAAATATATTTGGTCCAATTTTGCCTTTATCCCAGCAAAAGCCCACTCTTTGAACCCTCCCCGACAGGATTTGCGAAAATGCGCTTTTCTCGCCGAGAAACGCAAATTTTTGCAAACATGTCTTGGAACACACAGAAAAGCTTGGAAACATGCTAATTCGACTTGGAAAAATATATTTGGTCCAATTTTAACTTAATCCCAGCAAACGCCCACTCTTTGAACCCTCCCCGACAGGATTGGCGAAAATGCGCTTTTCTCGCCGAGAAACGCATATTTTTAAAAACATGGCTTGGAACGCACAGAAAAGGTTGGAAACATGCTGATTCGACTCAGAAAAATATATTTGGTCAAATTTTAACTTTATCCCAGCAAAGACCCACTCTTTGAACCCTCCCCGACATGATTTGCGAAAATGCGCTTTTCTCGCCTAGAAACGCATATTTTTGCAAACATGGCTTGGAACACACAGAAAAGCTTGGAAACATGCTGATTCGACTCAGAAAAATATATTTGGTCAAATTTTAACTTTATCCCAGCAAAGGACCACTCTTTGAACCCTCCCCGACAGGATTTACGAAAATGCGCTTTTCTCGCCGAGAAACGCATATTTTTGCAAACATGTCTTGGAACACACAGAAAAGCTTGGAAACATGCTAATTCGTCTTGGAAAAATATATTTGGTCCAATTTGAACTTAATCCCAGCAAAAGCCCACTCTTTGAACCCTCCCCGACAGGATTTACGAAAATGCGCTTTTCTCGCCGAGAAACGCATATTTTTAAAAACATGGCTTGGAACGCACAGAAAAGGTTGGAAACATGCTGATTCGACTCAGAAAAATATATTTGGTCAAATTTTAACTTTATCCCAGCAAAGGACCACTCTTTGAACCCTCCCCGACAGGATTTACGAAAATGCGCTTTTCTCGCCGAGAAACGCATATTTTTGCAAACATGTCTTGGAACACACAGAAAAGCTTGGAAACATGCTAATTCGTCTTGGAAAAATATATTTGGTCCAATTTTAACTTAATCCCAGCAAAAGCCCACTCTTTGAACCCTCCCCGACAGGATTGGCGAAAATGCGCTTTTCTCGCCGAGAAACGCATATTTTTAAAAACATGGCTTGGAACACACAGAAAAGCTTGGAAACATGCTAATTCGTCTTGGAAAAATATATTTGGTCCAATTGTAACTTAATCCCAGCAAAAGGCCACTCTTTGAACCCTCCCCGACATGATTTGCGAAAATGCGCTTTTCTCGCAGAGAAACGCATATTTTTGCAAACATGTCTTGGAACACACAGAAAAGCTTGGAAACATGCTAATTCGTCTTGGAAAAATATATTTGGTCCAATTTTAACTTAATCCCAGCAAAAGCCCACTCTTTGAACCCTCCCCGACAGGATTTACGAAAATGCGCTTTTCTCGCCGAGAAACGCATATTTTTGCAAACATGTCTTGGAACACACAGAAAAGCTTGGAAACATGCTAATTCGTCTTGGAAAAATATATTTGGTCCAATTTGAACTTAATCCCAGCAAAAGCCCACTCTTTGAACCCTCCCCGACAGGATTTACGAAAATGCGCTTTTCTCGCCGAGAAACGCATATTTTTAAAAACATGGCTTGGAACGCACAGAAAAGGTTGGAAACATGTTGATTCGACTTGGAAAAATATATTTGGTCAAATTTTAACTTTATCCCAGCAAAGGACCACTCTTTGAACCCTCCCCGACAGGATTTACGAAAATGCGCTTTTCTCGCCGAGAAACGCATATTTTTGCAAACATGTCTTGGAACACACAGAAAAGCTTGGAAACATGCTAATTCGTCTTGGAAAAATATATTTGGTCCAATTTTAACTTAATCCCAGCAAAAGCCCACTCTTTGAACCCTCCCCGACAGGATTGGCGAAAATGCGCTTTTCTCGCCGAGAAACGCATATTTTTAAAAACATGGCTTGGAACACACAGAAAAGGTTGGAAACATGCTAATTCGTCTTGGAAAAATATATTTGGTCCAATTTTAACTTAATCCCAGCAAAAGGCCACTCTTTGAACCCTCCCCGACAGGATTTGCGAAAATGCGCTTTTCTCGCCGAGAAACGCATATTTTTGCAAACATGTCTTGGAACACACAGAAAAGCTTGGAAACATGCTAATTCGACTTGGAAAAATATATTTGGTCCAATTTTAACTTAATCCCAGCAAAAGCCCACTCTTTGAACCCTCCCCGACAGGATTGGCGAAAATGCGCTTTTCTCGCCGAGAAACGCATATTTTTAAAAACATGGCTTGGAACACACAGAAAAGCTTGGAAACATGCTGATTCGACTTGGAAAAATATATTTGGTCCAATTTTAACTTTATCCCAGCAAAAGCCCACTCTTTGAACCCTCCCCGACAGGATTTGCGAAAATGCGCTTTTCTCGCCGAGAAACGCATATTTTTGCAAACATGGCTTGGAACACACAGAAAAGCTTGGAAACATGCTGATTCGACTTGGAAAAATATATTTGGTCCAATTTTGCCTTTATCCCAGCAAAAGCCCACTCTTTGAACCCTCCCGACAGGATTTGCGAAAATGCGCTTTTCTCGCCGAGAAACGCATATTTTTGCAAACATGGCTTGGAACACACAGAAAAGCTTGGAAACATGCTAATTCGACTTGGAAAAATATATTTGGTCCAATTTTAACTTTATCCCAGCAAAGGACCACTCTTTGAACCCTCCCCGACAGGATTTGCGAAAATGCGCTTTTCTCGCCGAGAAACGCATATTTTTAAAAACATGGCTTGGAACACACAGAAAAGATTGGAAACATGCTAATTCGTCTTGGAAAAATATATTTGGTCCAATTTTAACTTAATCCCAGCAAAAGCCCACTCTTTGAACCCTCCCCGACAGGATTTGCGAAAATGCGCTTTTCTCGCCGAGAAACGCATATTTTTGCAAACATGTCTTGGAACGCACAGAAAAGGTTGGAAACATGTTGATTCGACTTGGAAAAATATATTTGGTCAAATTTTAACTTTATCCCAGCAAAGGACCACTCTTTGAACCCTCCCCGACAGGATTTACGAAAATGCGCTTTTCTCGCCGAGAAACGCATATTTTTAAAAACATGGCTTGGAACGCACAGAAAAGGTTGGAAACATGTTGATTCGACTTGGAAAAATATATTTGGTCAAATTTTAACTTTATCCCAGCAAAGGACCACTCTTTGAACCCTCCCCGACAGGATTTACGAAAATGCGCTTTTCTCGCCGAGAAACGCATATTTTAGCAACCATGGCTTGGAACACACAGAAAAGCTTGAAAACATGCTAATTCGACTTGGAAAAATATATTTGGTCAAATTTTAACTTTATCCCAGCAAAAGCCCACTCTTTGAACCCTCCCCGACAGGATTTGCGAAAATGCGCTTTTCTCGCCGAGAAACGCATATTTTTAAAAACATGGCTTGGAACGCACAGAAAAGGTTGGAAACATGCTGATTCGACTCAGAAAAATATATTTGGTCAAATTTTAACTTTATCCCAGCAATGGCCCACTCTTTGAACCCTCCCCGACAGGATTTACGAAAATGCGCTTTTCTCGCCGAGAAACGCATATTTTTAAAAACATGGCTTGGAACGCACAGAAAAGGTTGGAAACATGCTGATTCGACTCAGAAAAATATATTTGGTCAAATTTTAACTTTATCCCAGCAAAGGACCACTCTTTGAACCCTCCCCGACAGGATTTACGAAAATGCGCTTTTCTCGCCGAGAAACGCATATTTTTGCAAACATGTCTTGGAACACACAGAAAAGCTTGGAAACATGCTAATTCGTCTTGGAAAAATATATTTGGTCCAATTTTAACTTAATCCCAGCAAAAGCCCACTCTTTGAACCCTCCCCGACAGGATTTACGAAAATGCGCTTTTCTCGCCGAGAAACGCATATTTTTAAAAACATGGCTTGGAACACACAGAAAAGATTGGAAACATGCTAATTCGTCTTGGAAAAATATATTTGGTCCAATTGTAACTTAATCCCAGCAAAAGGCCACTCTTTGAACCCTCCCCGACAGGATTTGCGAAAATGCGCTTTTCTCGCCGAGAAACGCATATTTTTGCAAACATGTCTTGGAACACACAGAAAAGCTTGGAAACATGCTAATTCGACTTGGAAAAATATATTTTGTCCAATTTTAACTTAATCCCAGCAAAAGCCCACTCTTTGAACCCTCCCCGACAGGATTGGCGAAAATGCGCTTTTCTCGCCGAGAAACGCATATTTTTAAAAACATGGCTTGGAACGCACAGAAAAGGTTGGAAACATGCTGATTCGACTCAGAAAAATATATTTGGTCCAATTTTAACTTTATCCCAGCAATGGCCCACTCTTTGAACCCTCCCCGACAGGATTGGCGAAAATGCGCTTTTCTCGCCGAGAAACGCATATTTTTGCAAACATGGCTTGGAACACACAGAAAAGCTTGGAAACATGCTGATTCGACTTGGAAAAATATATTTGGTCCAATTTTAACTTAATCCCAGCAAAAGCCCACTCTTTGAACCCTCCCCGACAGGATTTGCGAAAATGCGCTTTTCTCGCCGAGAAACGCAAATTTTTGCAAACATGTCTTGGAACACACAGAAAAGCTTGGAAACATGCTAATTCGACTTGGAAAAATATATTTGGTCCAATTTTAACTTAATCCCAGCAAACGCCCACTCTTTGAACCCTCCCCGACAGGATTGGCGAAAATGCGCTTTTCTCGCCGAGAAACGCATATTTTTAAAAACATGGCTTGGAACGCACAGAAAAGGTTGGAAACATGCTGATTCTACTCAGAAAAATATATTTGGTCAAATTTTAACTTTATCCCAGCAAAGGACCACTCTTTGAACCCTCCCCGACATGATTTGCGAAAATGCGCTTTTCTTGCCGAGAAACGCATATTTTTGCAAACATGTCTTGGAACATACAGAAAAGCTTGGAAACATGCTAATTCGTCTTGGAAAAATATATTTGGTCCAATTTGAACTTAATCCCAGCAAAAGCCCACTCTTTGAACCCTCCCCGACAGGATTTGCGAAAATGCGCTTTTCTCGCCGAGAAACGCATATTTTTAAAAACATGGCTTGGAACGCACAGAAAAGGTTGGAAACATGCTGATTCGACTCAGAAAAATATATTTGGTCCAATTTTAACTTTATCCCAGCAAAGGACCACTCTTTGAACCCTCCCCGACAGGATTTGCGAAAATGCGCTTTTCTCGCCGAGAAACGCATATTTTTGCAAACATGGCTTGCAACACACAGAAAAGCTTGGAAACATATTAATTCGACTTAGAAAAATATATTTATTCAAATTTTGCCTTTATCCCAGCAAAAGCCCACTCTTTGAACCCTCCCCGACAAAATTTGCGAAAATGCGCTTTTCTCGCCGAGAAACGCATATTTTTGCAAACATGGCTTGGAACACAGAGAAAAGCTTGGAAACATGCTGATTCGACTTGGAAAAATATATTTGGTCCAATTTTAACTTAATCCCAGCAAACGCCCACTCTTTGAACCCTCCCCGACAGGATTTGCGAAAATGCGCTTTTCTCGCCGAGAAACGCATATTTTTGCAAACATGGCTTGGAACACACAGAAAAGGTTGGAAACATGCTGATTCGACTCAGAAAAATATATTTGGTCAAATTTTAACTTTATCCCAGCAATGGCCCACTCTTTGAACCCTCCCCGACAGGATTTGCGAAAATGCGCTTTTCTCGCCGAGAAACGCATATTTTTGCAAACATGGCTTGGAACACACAGAAAAGCTTGGAAACATGCTGATTCGACTTGGAAAAATATATTTGGTCCAATTTTGCCTTTATCCCAGCAAAAGCCCACTCTTTGAACCCTCCCCGACAGGATTTGCGAAAATGCGCTTTTCTCGCCGAGAAACGCAAATTTTTGCAAACATGTCTTGGAACACACAGAAAAGCTTGGAAACATGCTAATTCGACTTGGAAAAATATATTTGGTCCAATTTTAACTTAATCCCAGCAAACGCCCACTCTTTGAACCCTCCCCGACAGGATTTGCGAAAATGCGCTTTTCTCGCCGAGAAACGCATATTTTTTAAAAACATGGCTTGGAACGCACAGAAAAGGTTGGAAACATGCTGACTCGACTCAGAAAAATATATTTGGTCAAGCGAAAATGCGCTTTTCTCGCCGAGAAACGCATATTTTTGCAAACATGTCTTGGAACACACAGAAAAGCTTGGAAACATGCTAATTCGTTTTGGAAAAATATATTTGGTCCAATTTGAATTTAATCCCAGCAAAAGCCCACTCTTTGAACCCTCCCCGACAAAATTTGCGAAAATGCGCTTTTCTCGCCGAGAAACGCATATTTTTGCAAACATGGCTTGGAACACACAGAAAAGCTTGGAAACATGCTGATTCGACTTGGAAAAATATATTTGGTCCAATTTTGCCTTTATCCCAGCAAAAGCCCACTCTTTGAACCCTCCCCGACAGGATTTGCGAAAATGCGCTTTTCTCGCCGAGAAACGCATATTTTTGCAAACATGTCTTGGAACACACAGAAAAGCTTGGAAACATGCTAATTCGACTTGGAAAAATATATTTGGTCCAATTTTAACTTAATCCCAGCAAACGCCCACTCTTTGAACCCTCCCCAACAGGATTTGCGAAAATGCGCTTTTCTCGCCGAGAAACGCATATTTTTAAAAACATGGCTTGGAACACACAGAAAAGCTTGGAAACATGCTGATTCGACTTGGAAAAATATATTTGGTCCAATTTTGCCTTTATCCCAGCAAAAGCCCACTATTTGAACCCTCCCCGACAGGATTTGCGAAAATGCGCTTTTCTCGCCGAGAAACGCATATTTTTGCAAACATGGCTTGCAACACACAGAAAAGCTTGGAAACATATTAATTCGACTTAGAAAAATATATTTATTCAAAATTTGCCTTTATCCCAGCAAAAGCCCACTCTTTGAACCCTCCCCGACAAAATTTGCGAGAATGCGCTTTTCTCGCCGAGAAACGCATATTTTTGCAAACATGGCTTGGAACACAGAGAAAAGCTTGGAAACATGCTGATTCGACTTGGAAAAATATATTTGGTCCAATTTGAACTTAATCCCAGCAAAAGCCCACTCTTTGAACCCTCCCCGACAAAATTTGCGAAAATGCGCTTTTCTCGCCGAGAAACGCATATTTTTGCAAACATGGCTTGGAACACACAGAAAAGCTTGGAAACATGCTGATTCGACTTGGAAAAATATATTTGGTCCAATTTTAACATAATCCCAGCAAATGCCCACTCTTTGAACCCTCCCCGACAGGATTTGCGAAAATGCGCTTTTCTCGCCGAGAAACGCATATTTTTGCAAACATGTCTTGGAACACACAGAAAAGCTTGGAAACATGCTAATTCGACTTGGAAAAATATATTTGGTCCAATTTTAACTTAATCCCAGCAAAAGCCCACTCTTTGAACCCTCCCCGACAGGATTTGCGAAAATGCGCTTTCTCACGAGAAACGCATATTTTTAAAAACATGGCTTGGAACACACAGAAAAGCTTGGAAACATGCTGATTCGACTTGGAAAAATATATTTGGTCCAATTTTGCCTTTATCCCAGCAAAAGCCCACTCTTTGAACCCTCCCCGACAGGATTTGCGAAAATGCGCTTTTCTCGCCGAGAAACGCATATTGTTGCAAACATGGCTTGCAACACACAGAAAAGCTTGGAAACATATTAATTCGACTTAGAAAAATATATTTATTCAAAATTTGCCTTTATCCCAGCAAAAGCCCACTCTTTGAACCCTCCCCGACAAAATTTGCGAAAATGCGCTTTTCTCGCCGAGAAACGCATATTTTTGCAAACATGGCTTGGAACACAGAGAAAAGCTTGGAAACATGCTAATTCGTCTTGGAAAAATATATTTGGTCAAATTTTAACTTTATCCCAGCAAAGGACCACTCTTTGAACCCTCCCCGACAGGATTTACGAAAATGCGCTTTTCTCGCCGAGAAACGCATATTTTTGCAAACATGTCTTGGAACACACAGAAAAGCTTGGAAACATGCTGATTCCACTTGGAAAAAATATATTTGGTCCAATTTTAACTTAATCCCAGCAAAAGCCCACTCTTTGAACCCTCCCCGACAGGATTTGCGAAAATGCGCTTTTCTCGCCGAGAAACGCATATTTTTAAAAACATGGCTTGGAACGCACAGAAAAGGTTGGAAACATGCTGATTCGACTCAGAAAAATATATTTGGTCAAATTTTAACTTTATCCCAGCAAAGGACCACTCTTTGAACCCTCCCCGACAGGATTTGCGAAAATGCGCTTTTCTCGCCGAGAAACGCATATTGTTGCAAACATGGCTTGCAACACACAGAAAAGCTTGGAAACATATTAATTCGACTTAGAAAAATATATTTATTCAAAATTTGCCTTTATCCCAGCAAAAGCCCACTCTTTGAACCCTCCCCGACAAAATTTGCGAAAATGCGCTTTTCTCGCCGAGAAACGCATATTTTTGCAAACATGGCTTGGAACACAGAGAAAAGCTTGGAAACATGCTGATTCGACTTGGAAAAATATATTTGGTCAAATTTTAACTTTATCCCAGCAAAGGACCACTCTTTGAACCCTCCCCGACAGGATTTACGAAAATGCGCTTTTCTCGCCGAGAAACGCATATTTTTGCAAACATGTCTTGGAACACACAGAAAAGCTCGGAAACATGCTAATTCGTCTTGGAAAAATATATTTGGTCCAATTTTAACTTAATCCCAGCAAAAGCCCACTCTTTGAACCCTCCCCGACAGGATTTACGAAAATGCGCTTTTCTCGCCGAGAAACGCATATTTTTAAAAACATGGCTTGGAACACACAGAATAGCTTGGAAACATGCTAATTCGTCTTGGAAAAATATATTTGGTCCAATTTTAACTTAATCCCAGCAAAAGCCCACTCTTTGAACCCTCCCCGACAGGATTTGCGAAAATGCGCTTTTCTCGCCGAGAAACGCATATTTTTGCAAGCATGTCTTGGAACACACAGAAAAGCTTGGAAACATGCTAATTCGACTTGGAAAAATATATTTGGTCCAATTTTAACTTAATCCCAGCAAAAGCCCACTCTTTGAACCCTCCCCGACAGGATTTACGAAAATGCGCTTTTCTCGCCGAGAAACGCATATTTTTAAAAACATGGCTTGGAACGCACAGAAAAGGTTGGAAACATGCTGATTCGACTCAGAAAAATATATTTGGTCAAATTTTAACTTTATCCCAGCAAAAGGCCCACTCTTTGAACCCTCCCCGACATGATTTGCGAAATGCGTTTCTCGCCGAGAAACGCATATTTTTGCAAACATGTCTTGGAACACACAGAAAAGCTTGGAACATGCTAATTGTCTTGGAAAATATATTTGGTCCATTTTTAACTTAATCCCAGCAAATGCCCACTCTTTGAACCCTCCCCGACAGGATTTACAAAAATGCGCTTTTCTCGCCGAGAAACGCATATTTTTGCAAACATGTCTTGGAACACACAGAAAAGCTTGGGAACATGCTAATTCGTCTTGGAAAATATATTTGGTCCAATTTGAACTTAATCCCAGCAAAAGCCCACTCTTTGAACCCTCCCCCGACAGGATTTGACAATGCGCTTCGCCGAGAAAACGCATATTTTTGCAAACATGTCTTGGAACACACAGAAAAGCTTGGAAACATGCTAATTCGTCTTGGAAAAATATATTTGGTCCAATTTTAACTTAATCCCAGCAAAAGCCCACTCTTTGAACCCTCCCCGACAGGATTTTTCTCGCCGAAAAATGCGCTTTTCTCGGTCCAATTTTAACTTAATCCCAGAGAAACGCATTTGCGAAAATTTTTCTCGCCGAAAACATGGCTTGGAACGCACAGAAAAGGTTGGAAACATGCTAATTCGACTTGGAAAAATATATTTGGTCAAATTTTAACTTTATCCCAGCAAAAGCCCACTCTTTGAACCCTCCCCGACAGGATTTGCGAAAATGCGCTTTTCTCGCCGAGAAACGCATATTTTTGCAAACATGTCTTGGAACACACAGAAAAGCTTGGAAACATGCTAATTCGACTTGGAAAAATATATTTGGTCCAATTTTAACTTAATCCCAGCAAAAGCCCACTCTTTGAACCCTCCCCGACAGGATTTGCGAAAATGCGCTTTTCTCGCCGAGAAACGCATATTTTTGCAAACATGGCTTGGAACACACAGAAAAGCTTGGAAACATGCTAATTCGACTTGGAAAAATATATTTGGTCCAATTTTAACTTAATCCCAGCAAAAGCCCACTCTTTGAACCCTCCCCGACAGGATTTGCGAAAATGCGCTTTTCTCGCCGAGAAACGCATATTTTTGTCTTGGAAAAACATGGCTTGGAAGTCACAGAAAAGGTTGGAGACATGCTGATTCGTCTAGGAAAAATATAGTTGGTCAAATTTTTGGTCAAATTTTAACTTATCCCAGCAAAGGACCCACTCTTTGAACCCTCCCCGACAGGATTTGCGAAAATGCGCTTTTCTCGCCGAGAAACGCATATTTTTGCAAACATGTCTTGGAACACACAGAAAAGCTTGGAAACATGCTAATTCGACTTGGAAAAATATATTTGGTCCAATTTTAACTTTATCCCAGCAAAAGCCCACTCTTTGAACCCTCCCCGACAGGATTTGCGAAAATGCGCTTTTCTCGCCGAGAAACGCATATTTTTGCAAACATGGCTTGGAACACACAGAAAAGCTTGGAAACATGCTGATTCGACTTGGAAAAATATATTTGGTCCAATTTTAAACTTAATCCCAGCAAAATATATTTGGTCCAATTTTAACTTTCCCAGAACCCTCCCCTCCCCGACAGGATTTGCGAAAATGCGCTTTTCTCGCCGAGAAACGCATATTTTTGCAAAAACATGGCTTGGAACACACAGAAAAGCTTGGAAACATGCTGATTCGACTTTGAAAAATATATTTGGTCCAATTTTAACTTTATCCCAGCAAAACTCTTTGAACCCTCCCCGACAGGATTTGCAAAATGCCCTCGCCGACTCATTTGAACCCTCCCTAATTCGACTTGACAGGATTTTTGCGAAAATGCGCTTTTCTCGCCGAGAAACGCATATTTTTGCAAACATGGCTTGGAACACACAGAAAAGCTTGGAAACATGCTAATTCGTCTTGGAAAAATATATTTGGTCCAATTTTAACTTAATCCCAGCAAAAGCCCACTCTTTGAACCCTCCCCGACAGGATTTGCGAAAATGCGCTTTTCTCGCCGAGAAACGCATATTTTTAAAAACATGGCTTGGAACACACAGAAAAGCTTGGAAACATGCTGATTCGACTTGGAAAAATATATTTTGTCAAATTTTTACTTAATCCCAGCAAAAGCCCACTCTTTGAACCCTCCCCGACAGGATTTGCGAAAATGCGCTTTTCTCGCCGAGAAACGCATATTTTTGCAAACATGGCTTGGAACACACAGAAAAGCTTGGAAACATGCTGATTCGACTTGGAAAAATATATTTGGTCCAATTTTAACTTAATCCCAGCAAAAGCCCACTCTTTGAACCCTCCCCGACAGGATTTGCGAAAATGCGCTTTTCTCGCCGAGAAACGCATATTTTTGAAAACATGGCTTGGAACGCACAGAAAAGGTTGGAAACATGCTGATTCGACTTGGAAAAATATATTTGGTCCAATTTTAACTTAATCCCAGCAAAAGCCCACTCTTTGAACCCTCCCCGACAGGATTTGCGAAAATGCGCTTTTCTCGCCGAGAAACGCATATTTTTGCAAACATGTCTTGGAACACACAGAAAAGCTTGGAAACATGCTAATTCGACTTGGAAAAATATATTTGGTCCAATTTTAACTTAATCCCAGCAAAAGCCCACTCTTTGAACCCTCCCCGACAGGATTTGCGAATTCGAAAAAAATATTTTGCGCTTTTCTCTTTGAACCCTCCCCGATCTGCGAAAATGCGCTTTTCTCGCCGAGAAACGCATATTTTTAAAAACATGGCTTGGAACGCACAGAAAAGGTTGGAAACATGCTGATTCGACTCAGAAAAATATATTTGGTCAAATTTTAACTTTATCCCAGCAAAGGCCCACTCTTTGAACCCTCCCCAGATTTGCGAAAATGCAGGATTTTTTGCAAACATGCACACAGAAAAGCTTGCGCTTTTCTCTTGCCGAGAAACGCATATTTTTTCTCAAACATGGCTTGGAACTCACAGAAAAGCTTGGAAACATGCTAATTCGACTTGGAAAAATATATTTGGTCCAATTTTAACTTAATCCCAGCAAAAGCCCACTCTTTGAACCCTCCCCGACAGGATTTGCGAAAATGCGCTTTTCTCGCCGAGAAACGCATATTTTTAAAAACATGGCTTGGAACACAGAAAAAGGTTGGAAACATGCTGATTCGACTTGGAAAAATATATTTGGTCCAATTTTGCCTTTATCCCAGCAAAAGCCCACTCTTTGAACCCTCCCCGACAGGATTTGCGAAAATGCGCTTTTCTCGCCGAGAAACGCATATTTTTGCAAACATGGCTTGGAACACACAGAAAAGCTTGGAAACATGCTGATTCGACTTGGAAAAATATATTTGGTCCAATTTTTACTTAATCCCAGCAAAAGCCCACTCTTTGAACCCTCCCCGACAGGATTTGCGAAAATGCGCTTTTCTCGCCGAGAAACGCATATTTTTGCAAACATGGCTTGGAACACACAGAAAAGCTTGGAAACATGCTAATTCGTCTTGGAAAAATATATTTGGTCCAATTTTAACTTAATCCCAGCAAAAGCCCACTCTTTGAACCCTCCCCGACAGGATTGGCGAAAATGCGCTTTTCTCGCCGAGTAAAATGCGCTTTTCTCGCCGATATTTTTAAAAACATGGCTTGGAACGCACAGAAAAGGTTGGAAACATGCTGATTCGACTCAGAAAAATATATTTGGTCAAATTTTAACTTTATCCCAGCAAAGGCCCACTCTTTGAACCCTCCCCGACAGGATTTGCGAAAATGCGCTTTTCTCGCCGAGAAACGCATATTTTTGCAAACATGTCTTGGAACACACAGAAAAGCTTGGAAACATGCTAATTCGACTTGGAAAAATATATTTGGTCCAATTTTAACTTAATCCCAGCAAAAGCCCACTCTTTGAACCCTCCCCGACAGGATTTGCGAAAATGCGCTTTTCTCGCCGAGAAACGCATATTTTTGCAAACATGGCTTGGAACACACAGAAAAGCTTGGAAACATGCTGATTCGACTTGGAAAAATATATTTGGTCCAATTTTAACTTAATCCCAGCAAAAGCCCACTCTTTGAACCCTCCCCGACAGGATTTGCGAAAATGCGCTTTTCTCGCCGAGAAACGCATATTTTTCTCGCAAACATGGCTTTTTGAAAACATGGCTTGGAACTCACAGAAAAGGTTGGAAACATGCTTATTCGACTTGGAAAAATATATTTGGTCCAATTTTAACTTAATCCCAGCAAAAGCCCACTCTTTGAACCCTCCCCGACAGGATTTGCGAAAATGCGCTTTTCTCGCCGAGAAACGCATATTTTTGCAAACATGGCTTGGAACACACAGAAAAGCTTGGAAACATGCTAATTCGACTTGGAAAAATATATTTGGTCCAATTTTAACTTAATCCCAGCAAAAGCCCACTCTTTGAACCCTCCCCGACAGGATTTGCGAAAATGCGCTTTTCTCGCCGAGAAACGCATATTTTTTTGCAAACATGGCTTGGAACACACAGAAAAGCTTGGAAACATGCTGATTCGAGTTTGAAAAATATATTTGGTCGAATTTTAACTTTAATCCCAGCAAAAGCCCACTCTTTGAACCCTCCCCGACAGGATTTGCGAAAATGCGCTTTTCTCGCCGAGAAACGCATATTTTTGCAAAAATGGCTTGGAACACACAAAAAGGTTTGAAACATGTTGATTCGACTTGGAAAAATATATTTGGTCAAATTTTAACTTTATCCCAGCAAATGACCACTCTTTGAACCCTCCCCGACAGGATTTACGAAAATGCGCTTTTCTCGCCGAGAAACGCATATTTTTTGCAAACATGTCTTGGAACACACAGAAAAGCTTGGAAACATGCTAATTCGTCTTG